>OX377204.1:92140072-92277178 GCA_947396885.1 Heligmosomoides polygyrus polygyrus | reverse complement strand
CACTCCCATCCCTAAAACTAGCAGTGCTTCGAAGGTCGCCGACTTCCGCTCCATTAGTATACTTTTTACCCTTTGAAAATTATGGAGAGAATTGTCAAGAAGAGATTGATCAGTTGCTGCTAGAGTTGATCACCAAGATCAAGTGCATACCCGTGGAACACCACGGATTCCTGCTTAGAGCGTACATGTACCCAGCTAGGAGACTGTACTAATTCGTGTATATTAACAATGGCAAGAAAGTGAATATCATCTACTTTGATTTTAGCAAGGAATTCGATAAAGTAGGCCATCCAACATCGCCTTCTTGCTAAGCTAGACAGTGTGGGAGTTCGTAGTCAGATGCTGCAATGATTTGAGTCTTATCTCTCCGGATGGAAATTAAGCGTGAGAGTAGGAAACCACTTGTCAATGCGCAGAAACCGTCCATTGGAAGCCCCCCAGGACGGCAGTTTATCACCGATCCTGTTTCTCATTTACACCTATGATTTACCAAGCTATCTCAAGACGGATCCCAGAATTTCGGTTGTGGCTTTCGCCGATGACGTTAAGGTCTACATTTCATACGAAACCAGTGAGTCAGAGGAGTTTACACGTTGTTGAATGAAGCGATGCCGAATATGAGTACTTGGTCTAAGGAATGGTCATTGCCTTTAAATACAAAGAAAAGTCATATTTTCTCGCTAAACTCCTCCCCGTTGGAAATAAGATTTCCAGATAGCACTCCTCTTTCCCCAGCGATCAGGTGGTGGACATTGGCGTGCTTCTTTCTAAAGGCCTTTGGTGGTCAAATCAGGTTCAGGAGATTGCTAAAAAGGGACTTAGCCTAGTTCATCCATTATTTCGAAACATCCACTGTTCTGATGTAAGCATTTGGTTGTAGCTGTACAAAACCTGTAGTTGATTAGTGTAGTCCTGTTTGGAGTCCTCATCTGACTAAAGATATTCAAGCGCTGGTAAGAGTCCAAAAGACCTTCACTAGGTTGTTGTACTACAGAGCGTTTGGCAATGATGGATGTGCGTCGAGCATTCACGAGTATACGGTAAGGCTTAAAGTACTCAACATGAAAAGTCTTTTCTATCGTAGAATTGTTTCAGACCTACTTCATGCATTCAAGATCCTCAGAGGGGAGATTTGCCTGAGCTTGTCGAAATATTGGACGAATGGCAGGAGAAGTCGTTTCAACGTATACAACTACAAGCTGGATCCATTTCAAAAAGGACTGCGTATAAACTCGTTTTTTGTTGGTACTACGAAATGGCTTGAAAGTCTGCCCGTGTCAGTTCTGTCTTGCGCAAAATCTTCACAGTTCAAACAACCTACAAAGAAGATTGATATCTTAAGTTCTCTTGGAATTCCAGATGTCTCCTAGTATTCCTGTAGACCTGTTCAAACTGTTCGCCCAACTGGTCCGGGTCGTATTATCTTTTGATTCTCTAAACTCGTGGCTTTTCCGTGAGCGTGACCTGCCTATGCTCCTCTTCCAATCTCCTTGCTTGTTGAGTGAATTAAACCCAGTCTCCTTCCCAACGTTGTTTATTTTCTAGACTGTGTCCCTACAAGGGTTACACCACTGACCGGTTTCATCCTGTGTCACAACCAGGTCGAGTCCTTAGGAGCCACGTCCTGTGGGAAGGGCTTCTCCTATTGCGACTCATGTTTGTTTCGGCCTAGGCGGGCTCTCCTTTTAAATGGTACGGCAACAGTCTTCTTTCCCTTCAGCTCTCTGCCGACCATCTCGTCTTTATAAGAGCAGTAGGCGTTGTTCTGAATGTGCGTTGCCTACACCTGTGCTCAAGCGTGGTCACGCCCTAGGAGCCTCTACCGAGGAGAGGGCTTCACCTATCGCTTTGAACTGTATGATATTCGTCCATCACGGGTTGCTGCCGGTCTGACATTTTTCTCTCTTCTCGATCACCTTTCGCCTGCACTCAGATTACACGCCACAGACGTTTTGTGAGATCATGGAGGATATTCTGACCTAGTTCCCGGGAAAGCATGGGTAAAAAACCTTGACTAAAGGTCATTGTGTTAAGACACGTTAACCGATTCGGTCCATTGGGCTAGTGATTTCCTTCATCTCCCAACTAGTACTTGTTTTTAAGCGCAGGACTAATATTACATTTCAGCGTTCCATAAATGTACATAGTCCTTTATTTTGTTTGGTCGTTTTTCGTTTTTGACTAGTTTTAATCGTTTTTATTTGCCTTGCCCTAATGCGTTCTTTCTCTTGTTGTTAAGCCTTGAATCACTGAAATTTACGTGCCCTCCGTGGGCGCATAAATAAATAAATAAATAAATAAATAAATAAATAAATAAATGGCATTGCAGCAAACGGTTCGTTCGATCCCAATGTAAATATTACAAAATTTAAATTTTAGGCAAATAGGCTCCCAATGCAATTGTAACTGATATTCCGCTCGTATCTTCCAAACTCTTTTCCGCTCCAGTGTTAGTCCCAGAAGCTTGCATCACTGTTTTCAGCGTAGAGAATGAACGTTCTGCATCTCTGAGGATAGGTTGTAAAAAGTAATGCTTCAACGGCGTTATCAGATCCTTTCCATAAATGGCAGCTTCCTCATTCCCCGTCCTTTGGCTTTCGCTTTCTTTTATACTGCATATTCAAGCCACTGTGAGCAATCTTGTACGGAACATTAAAGGAGTAACACATTTCGTCTCTCGCCACCCCTCTAACCCTCATTTAAAATTAACGGCCATTAAGACCTGCCACTGACGCATAACCCTTACCGTTTATAATTCCAGATGTGTTATCAGGTTTTCACATACTGAGAGATGAAGGAAAACCACCCGCAGCGATAAAAGAAAACCACCCCTGGTTACGTACCTCCTAAGTTGATGACGTGTCTAGGAATTCAGGTGACGTTTCGTAACGTCGTCTAACCCGCGTATGAGTTCAGTAGATCCCTTCCACCCCTTCCCTGCATTTTCTGGATAGCTCAGTGACCGTTTCATAGTGTGACGCATGTCTAATGTTTCGATGAACTTAAACGGTAGGAGGGAAGGGGAAGGCAAGCATAATGGGGAGGAGCAACCGAGTAGGTTCCTTCCAACTAGGATTGTACCGCAGACTTTATTACAAGAAGTATGACTAGGAACAATTACGAAAGGAGGATAGGCAAAGGTGCGTGGAATTCACTCTATTAGGAATGGTGCAACTGTGCGCTGCACAAACGTGCTCCACCGCGAACACCTGACGGAATCCATTGCACGAGAGGGTGTGTTTGGTGATCTTCATGTGGGCATTCAATCGATGTCTTGTACGCCTGTGATGGCACTGCCGTCAAGCGGGTTGAGGGCAGTGGAAAGTGTCGTTGCTTCATGAGAGGGAGGTCGTGGAGTTCGTTTCTCCTGAGTTGTGGGATTTTCGCATTTCAACTGAATGATTGAGATTTGAGAGGTCTTTGACGTCTACATAATTCGCTGGCATTTTCTGCGCATTCTCCACCTGTATGCGTTTCTGCGCTCGAAGAGCGCAGAACCCAGCTGCGTACTTCCCCTGAACAACGAAGGCAGTTTCCACACGAGCAGCTCAGATGGCACACAACCAGTCCCTTCCCTAGCCTGGTTCTGGGCTCGAAGAACCTACGGCCCCTGAGTTCGCGAAGAAGGCGCACACTTCTCTGATTTGCGCGTAAATTATTTGCTCGTGGGATGCTTGAAGCAGGAAAGAAGATTATTTTGTTTGATCGCAGATTTCGTTGCAATCGAACGTTCAAATGTGAATGTTTCGAACATTTGAATTTGAGCATTCGAACACGAGTGTTTCGAGCATTCGAATTCGAATACATTTGAAAATCGCGATTTTTCGATCATTCGAATTCGAATACATTCAAAAGTCGCATATTATTCAAACTCGAATAGAATTATTCGAATTCGAGTGCTCGGATATGCATTCGGGCACAACTATACTATGTGGGAACGTTGGACTGCGGATGAATCTTACGAAGACGATGTTCATGAGAAATGGACAAGTTTCTGATGCCCCATTCTCGCTCAACGAAAACGACGTCTCCGAATGCTCCATGTTCGTGTATCTGGGTCGCGAAGTCAATATGGCCAAAGACCTAGCGCCAGAACTGAGCAGGAGGAAACGAGCAACTTGAGGAGTCTTCAAGAGCGTCGAGGAAGTTGGAAGAAGGCGAAGAACGTCCGACTCCGTGCCCACCTATTCGACTCCACCGTTCTTCCTGCCCTAACATACGCCTCACAGACCTGGGCTATACGAAAGCAGGATGAACACGCGATCAGCGTCGCGCAGCGTGAAATCGAGAGGACGATGCTCGGAGTGACACGACTCACGCAAGTGAGAAGGCCTCCAGAGTTCCGAGCTTCGCCGACGTTCCAAGATCAGAGACGCTGTCGCGTGGAGAAGTCGTCGAAAACTAGGTGAGCCGGCCACTGATGCGCTTCGCAGACACCCGCTGGACGAGAGCCGTTACCGACTGGATTCCGCGGGATGTCAAGAGAACACCACGACGCCCACCAACGCGTCGGCCGTACTTCTTCATGAAAGCCTTGAACGAACGATATGACGACGCTCTTCGTATCCGTTCGGAGGTTCCGAAGAGGATGTCCTGCTCAATAATAAAGAATAAAGAAAGAAATAAGAATTTGTGTCGCGTTTATTGGCTTATGCTGACTTCCGTAGAATATCAACAACGGAACAAGGAGAAGGAGTTGTTGGTGAAGATTTCCTCTTTGTGAAATTTTGTTGATATTCGACAGGAATGAGCATGAGCCAATAAACGCGGCCAAATTCTTATTGAGCAAAACATCCTCTTCCAAACGACATGTAACACTTAGCAAAAAAGTCCACCCCCGAGCAGGAGCCGTCGTTATAAATTCGGACGGAAAAGTCGGACTTCCCAATTTGATGAACTAAAAATCAATAAGGGACGAATGAGCAAATGGCGCCAACACGTATTCTTGTAGTCCAGAACATTGACTTCCAAACGCTATGAAAAGCTGTGCAAAAAATTCCAAACCTAAGCGGAGAGAACAACTGCGCCACTTTTTCACTTTTTCACTTTAATGACCTAAAAATTGATAAAATTGAGGATAAAAAGACAAGCAATATGGGTTCCGATAGAGCAAATCATTTGCTTTCGAATGCCGTATAGCGCTATGCAAGAAACCGCCAGCGAAATACGCAATGAATCGTTGAAAAAAAAACGGCGAGAGATTATGGGACAACCTAATACTCCTCCGAATCCCATAGTCACTCTCTTTACCTCCTCCCTTCCCCTCTCCGCTAATACTTTCTTACCTATGTGCTCCGCAAGGAAAGGAGTGAGAGATAAGCATACACATGTGACACTGAGTCTCGACTCACGTGTCACGACGTCTGTAGTACGTATTTAGAAACCTGACACCGTTGAATGATATTGTGAGGAAATACTGGTCCTCCCTTACCACACCCTCATTCCCCTCCCCTACGACGTCTTCTGCACGTTTTCTGATTTCCTACGCACGTTGGATATAGCATGTATATTAAAAGATAAACGGGTAAGTGATTGCGTCAATCCTTCCCCTTTGGGATATGCACGTTCTACTTCTGCGGAATGTCATGGAGGTGATTTTAATGCGTACTTGCCCTGTACAATCACCTGCGGTGGCCAATCGATGAACAAGTCACATCGTGTTTTATCCTTTACAGACCAGTCTAGTACCTACTCCCCGCCCTCAGAGGAATGGAAGGCTTGGATGAGCTGAGTTTCACAAAGCTCTGGACGATTCGAACTTACCAGGGAAGGGTCTCAGGCGTAGGTCTGAACGGGGGAAGTGGATAGTACTGCAAGGATACCACCCTTCATATAGTACAAAAACATGCCTCGTTTTTGCTAAGTCCTTGAACCAAAGGAGCTACGGGTCCACTAACGACGAAGGTCAAAGAAGTCACCGTGAAGTTTCTCAAAGCGACCTATATAGGGTTGTAGGGCGTTGTCTGGGAAGCACCATAGTGGTTTCCAAATTGCCTGAGGACCTCTGGGTAGGTCAAAAATGGCAAAAAACTGTACCGCTTCAGTGCGGGCCGATAACGCAAAACTGACGCCTGGAATACCCTTGTCGTGCCCACAAATAGTCCTGCAAAAGGTTTGGAGCCTCAATCATTGCTAGAACCTAGGAATTGATTAATTCCTAATTGAAGCGAGACGGCGCATTCACGGGAGGCGCGAGCCACGGGGTCGCCAGTGATTGGATGGCCGGGTGGTTAGCGTGGCGTACTTGCGGGAGAGAGGTCGAGGGTTCTAATCCGGCGGTGTGGTTTCTGCATTGCTGGGCGCACATCTTCCGTTTTTGCCATCGTAAAGTGCTTTTCTGTCACGACTAGGTGTCATATTCGATTTCTAACCCTGATTTCAACCTTCTGTGATACGATTCTACTTCAAAACACAAGTCACGCTAATTAATATGCAATAAACTGTTTAACAGTTGTGGTAACGTTCTATAAAACACGCGAAGCAAAGCAGCTTCTGACACCAGCAGCAGCGGATAAATGTCGGGGAAGAGCAGCCGGAAGCTTCCTGGCCAGACGTGTCGACAGGCACTTCATCGAAGGCGTAGTCCGCCGGTGTTGAGAAGTGCCCCGGATGCGTGTCCATATATCCAGCTGCCACCCACGCGTACGCAAAGTACCTTCGGAATACCGGAGCGCAGAATTGCTTATACGTCTGACTGACCACCTGCAAGGACGGGTGCCTTGAAAATTGCCTTAAAAATTTAAACATGAAGTGAGCTGGTCCGAGACGATTCATGATTACCTTCAAAATATTAACTCTTGAGAAGCAGTTGAAATCCGGACGGAAGTGGAGCACATGTTCATGAATTCTCCGGATGATGGATTTTGCAGGAGCCTAGTGGATCGTTTCCTCAATGCGGTCACTGGTCGGCATCAAACCTTCTTATAGTGGCAGGAACGTATCACAGAAGGTTGAAATCAGGGTTGGAAATCGAATATGACACCTAGTCGTGACAGAAAAGCACTTTACGGTGGCAAGAGCAAAGATGTGCGCCCAGCAATGCAGAAACCACACCGCCGGAATAGAACCTTCGACATTTCTCCCGCAAGTCCGCCACGCTAGCCACTCGGCCATCCAACCGCTTGCGCCCTAGTGGCGCGCGCCTCCCGTTAATGCGCCGTCTCGCCTCAATTAGGAATTAATCAATTCCTAGGTTCTAGCAATGATTGAAGCTCCAAACCTTTTGCAGGACTATTTGTGGGCACGACAAGGGTATCCCAGGCGTCAGTTTTGCGTTATCGGCCCGCACTGAAGCGGTACAGTTTTTCTTACAATTTTTGACCTACCCAGAGGTCCGCAGGAAATTTGGAAACCACTATGGTGCTTCCCAGACAACGCCCTACAACCCTATATAGGTCGCTTTGAGAAACTCCACGGTGACCTCTTTGACCTTCCTCGTAAGTCGGGGGTGCAGTAGCGCACCGCCAGCACGTGTCCACGTGCATGCGTGCGCGCAGTTGTATGGGAAGCGGCGAAAGGATCGGCAGCATGCGAGTCGGTGGCCCAGCAGGGTGCGGGGCTGCTTCAAGTGTGCCTAGGCCAGATGTTCGACTCCCGTACAATGCACAATTTTTGCTTTTTTTCATAACAGCTGATTCTATCACCAATTTGTATCCTACACATCTACTACACATTATTTCACTCTAAATTGTCAAAAGGGTCAGATTCGTTAGATTTCCCTGTGACCTCGTCAGCCCTAGTCACCCGTACCTTCTGTTGCCTACCGTAATCAGCCGAAATTTCAAAAGCGAATGTCAGGTTCGTGACTAGCGCTCCAAATAACCCTCCTGGGAGAAGTCTGAACAAAATCGATTACGAATTCGGCAACCCTAGTCATCCGTACCTGGTAACCCGTACCTGCTGTGAAGTCACTGTTTGACATTCGCTGAAAAGTACAAAACGTTGTATAATACAAAAAATAAGAGAAGTGAGTGAAGCACAGCTCAAAAAAGCTTTTATTTGACATTTTAGAGTGAAATAAATGTGAAGGAAATGTGTAGGAAGTAGGCTGATTCAAACCACCATCAAAGCACTATTGTACTTTCACGACTCCAGAGGTCGAGGAGAGTTTGAAATTTTTTTGGCCCAAATCTCCCGAGGGGGTTATTTTGGGTTGCTGATTACGAATCTGACATCTGTTTTAAAATGTATGCCGATTACGACAGGTTAAAGCAGGTACGGGTAACTAGAGCTGTCGAGATCATGGGGTGTTAATCACGGATCTGGAGTGTTGATCACGAATCTGACCATTTTGACAATTTAGTGTTACATAAATGTGTACGAGAAGTGGAGGAAGCAAATTGGTCAAAGAGGCAGCGGTTATGAAAAAAAAAGCCAAATAATGCGTTGCACGGGAGTCAAACACCTGGCCTAGCACCTTCTCCACCTTCGGGGGCCCTCTTTTAGCTGGGTAGCTCTTTTAGTTCAAGGACTCAGCAAAAACGAATCATCATAGTACTATCCATTTCACTCGTTCAGACCTACACCTGAGACCTTTCCTTGGTTAATATAACGGGGTTATAAGACACATCTGCAAAAAACCACTGTGATATTCATCCCTCTCGTGACAGATTATCTCCAATATACCTATATTGAGCAAAATTAAGTGGGATACGCTAATAAGCACACTAGTACCAAGCTATCATTTACCAATGAATTATTGAAAACATGAAAGTGTATTGTTATTTGCTTTTTTGTTAATATTTTCTGTACATGTACAAACACAACATTGCTTATTTATTATGTAATGCATTAGATTAACTTATATATAATTCCTTAACCCTAAGCATATAAGTTGGTGCACAACGTATGAAGAAGTGCTCCATTTAGCTTAAAGGACGTGAACTGCTACCTTTTTGTAACTGTTTTATGTATTTGTGTTTTTTATGCTTAGCGTATCGAATAGTATATAGTTACATGATAACATTTATTTATACGTGATAATATTTTAATGTGGGATATTTAATTGTATCATTTTTCTAGTAAGAAATGTTTCTGAATTTGACTGTATCGAAAACGTACAAAAGTTGTCGAAATATCTGAAAGTTACAACCAGACGGAAAGTGGCTCGTCGAGGGCGTGCAAGAATACAGCTAAGAAGTAAATATATAGTGGAACTAACTGTATGTAAAGTATATTGTGTGAGAGCTCATTCCAGATTTGTTTTTCGATGTGGATGCTAAAAGCGCGCAAATTCAATGACTTTTCCAAAATAAGACACTCAAAGTGTATGCTAGAATCATTACTATCCCTATACTGTTGTGAAAATTTCTGTTGAATTTGAAGTTGAATTGACTGACGAATTTTAGGTTCTTGATCTAGATAAAATTAGTAAGCAACCTTTCCAAATACTTAATTAGCTTTTTTTGAAAAGTAAAATAATATTATAACTTGCATTTTATCCCTTTTGTGAGAAACGAAGTCAAGGGACTGTATATTAATGCCGGGAAAGGACTAATAAATATGTGAATAAAGAAGGACAGGTGATATTGGAAACATTAACTATAAACATAAATAATAAACATAATTGCTAAATATGATTAATAAATATGCGATTCCTCTCTCTATAAATTTTCGTCCAACGAATGCACCTGCGCACGCTCTTGGAGGATGTATCAAAAGGAAATAAATGGGTAAATGTCGAAATGAGTCTCCTATTCCACCTTCACGGATTTGCAGAAGTGGAAGCGCGCGTACCTTTGTACCTTTGTAGGGTTCTTCTCTGTAAATTTATTTCGCTACTAAGTTTACAGTTCGTCTACAATGCAATGCTTAGAAACCGCTTGCATTCATGATGCCGACTTTGGCTCAGAAGAATAGAAGTCTAAGGGTATTATGCCATTTTGGTTGATTTCACTAATCATACTGCAGGTCAAATGCGCTCATTCCAACTACACTAGATAACGAGACCGTGACATAATGTGACTTCAGTATTACGGAGCAGCTGCAAGCGTAAGCTATCACCGAACAAACTCGTCGAAATGTGTTACACATCTCTTTTAATAGTGCTAAATGCCTTACAAATAGCTTAGATATTTGCTGTATTAGGCTCTCAGAAACAACTGATCTTAGAAAACCAAATATTATCTGCTGCAACTCGCTGCATGAACGATCTAGTACCACTGTGCGTGTGGATCATACCCGAGTGCGAGGCGACTACGTAAGCGATTGGAGAGATGGTAGTTAGACATGGGTCACACTGCGCCGTATGCTGATCAGAAATATCAAATTATTGACTTCTCTGGATTTTAACTATTCTATCTTATGAGAAAGTTATAACCAAGCTTAGAAAAACTGTTTGAAGCTTAGCCCATAAACAGCCCATAAAGAATGCATCAAAACACGGTATAGAAACGGTAAGACGAAATTTGCTACAGTCGGAAGCCTCATTTCCTTAATTAGCAATAAATTATAATTAGGAAATAAATAAACTTGATGACATCAAAAACTTAAGTACGTTTTTATACGCTAGCCAATGGATGTACCAAGGAGAGTGGGAGAATTTGCACTAGGAAACAAATTAATTAAAGCAATGCAGAATAACAAAAAAGCTCACAAATGTCATGCTGATGCTAAAGAAACCATCAATGTGTCGAATTCCTGCTTGTCGATATTTCATTGCTTCGTAGCATTTCCGCTGAACCTCACACCATGGCGAGTGGCGTTGGGCTTTGGTCGACTAGCAGTATCAGACTCGACTGAGCTCGCTTCAGATCTCAGTAAAATTTGAAAATATCGATCATTTCGGGAGGACATGACAATATATCGTTGATGCTTAAGAAAGTCACCTGCCAAGTTCTTCAAAAAAGGATGATGGGAAGGCGCAAATGTGAGAAAAATATTTTTTTTTTACAAATTCTTGCCGAATGTGTGCACTTGAGAGAACCTCGAACTTGCTTTGAAGCAACTCGTTCTGTCCTATCGCCTAAGATAGCGTTTGCTTAAAAAGTACAAAAACGCGAGTATGTTGGCCTCAGTACTGCCAAAGAGCGGGAATAGACCAGAACAGCAAGCGGCGACATCGGTGTCTTCATAGGTTATTCAATCTTGAATCTTTTGCAGCCACCCTTTCTTTTCCCTGGCTTTTGAACCGTCTTTTCATTCTGTGGTTGGACTCCGCGGACAAAGAAAAGTCCTGCTCGCAGCCCAAACTTCGAGCTTTTTGATGAGATTCCACTCCAAACTAATGACAGTCGTCTGATAATGTTTAGGGCTAAAACGGGTGCGTTGGGTGCTACAGGATCGTTGGAAATGCGTTTGTTGAGTGCTTACCACGACCTTCAGTAGAATCTTCCCCCAGACTGCCCCAAAGCAAAAACCTTTGGGGAAGAGGTAATTATCTTTAGGGAGAGGATGTATATTGACCATAGTTCTTGGACCAACACAGCACAACTATCAGTTTACCCGATATTCGTTCCAAAATTAGACGCCTAGTTTGCACATAATCGGATATGAAATCCGATCACCGTTACGAATATTTCATCATTTTCAAGGTTGCTTTCGAAGGAAGCCATTACAAAGCAGCGCTTTCTCTCCCAAAACGGCGCAAAAACGCTGCTTTGCGCCGACTGAACAAAAGATAGGGCTGATATCGTAGTGTAAACGAGTAAACTTTAAATATAGTTTCTTTAAGTACTGTAGAGTGCAACTATGTGTTAAATGTGCAAAGATGAAACTATCCATATGGATAGCAATGACTGTATGACTTGAGGGCAACATGCGTCATCGCTTTAGTTAACCAAGGTAAACCTTGGTTAACTAAAGCGATGGCGCATGATTGGGATGATTGGCTCCTACGAACTGCTGCAGTGTTGCTTCAAAGATGAAGCGTAGCAACGCAGCAATACGTTCGTTCTTCATGTAAGCATGAGGTGTTAATGTTGTGATATGCTCTATCACACGGACCTAACGCATTGCAGTTAAGGGCCTGGCTTAACAGCGATTAATCTATTAGGTTGGAAAAAAGCCTCTTCACACTTCGAAAAGCCTTTTGCCGTTCTTCTTGCAAGCACACTAGCCAGTATTGATTGCTGATTTCATGATCCATTTCATGATCACACTTGTCTACCGTTCGCACGCGGAGACTGGTCAAGACCCTTCTTGTACTTCGTTATTTATCCAGTCTTCCGAACTCAATGCCAGATCTACATTATGGCCATTTTCGGCACGGCATTCTTCATGAATTCATCAATGGATCTACAACGTGTTAGGCAGCCGACCGAATCAACCGTATGTATGCCTTGGGATCTACTACTCATCGCGCCTGTTATTAGTGGTTCGGAAAGTTTTTAAAGGGAGATTATTCACTCAAGAACAAAGCAACGTCAGGAAGGCCAACTGAATTGGACGACACTGAAGTAAATCTTCTTCGTACCGATAGTAGGCAGACGACACTTCAACTGGCAGAGAAGCTCGAAGTGTCTCCTAGGATAGTGGGAATCCATCTGAAAGGTCTTGGCTTTGCCTGGAAATTTGGAACTTGGATTCCACATGCCCTGTCAGATTCTCAGTGAAAAACCACACTCAGTGTTGCAATACTCACAACAGAAACAATAAAGGAGCTGGGCTGGGAGGTAATGTCGCATCACCGTATAGCCCTGACCTCGCCCCTACCGAATACCACCTCTTGCCGTGCTCTCGAAATTGTGGAGAAACATTTTGAAACGGATGAAGACCTCAAAAATTGGACTCAGCAATGGTCCAGAACTGCAGTCCTTTAAGCGAAAGGAATTAGAAAAATACCCAGTGTGTCGGAACAAAATGGAGTTATCTCAATTGATTTAACATTGTAGTTGTTAAGAAATAAATCTTTGAAAAAAATGAAAAGTCTTTTTCCACAAAATAGCTAGACCAGAGGCAGACCTCTCGGGGGTTTCTATACTAGTTAATAGTTAGAGTATACCTGTGTTAACATGCCGCTAGTAGAGCCATTGTCATTTTTCAACACAACATGAGACCCAGTGGTTTTTTCGCTTTCTCCGATCAGATGAGTTAGATGAGTTCAAAGGTGCAAATGATGTAGTCAAAGACGGATGAAAATCCAACATATTTTAGCATAGAGTCGTGGAAAACCTGATCGGTGATGAAATGGAGGTAGGTAAGAAACGAGGCTCTCATCTGCTTTGATGATCGCTCTTGGTACCACTCGAACTGAGGACAACATTCAGCTTTAATCGAAGGAAGTTATTTACTCACGCATTGTCGTGGACTTGTGACTTTATGGTACGCCGTTGTGTTTTATTTAAAGAATGATACTAAATAATGAAGGATGGAGACGCGATCTTCCTAAGAAGGCACAGAAACTATGATACGTCGGCATCTGATTGGTGGTTTGCTTTTAAATGAAGATTCAAAAGCCGGCCCACAAATGCTTGAGTTCGTTGTGTTCTTATTTCTTATGTTCAGCGTACTTCAATTTGATATTTGGATCAGGAAAGAAATTAAAATGCAGGGGCCAATCCAATTGTCACACTGTCGTTGACCGTTCTTCTACAGTTCATAATGATACACAAACGGCAAAAGATAATTGTTACATGAAGGCCCTTTTTTCGGTTGTTCATCACCGGATTTGTTGTTAAAAAATCAGAACGCCTCTAACACTTTCCTCGCAGAAATATCTCCCTCAATGGCCAAAATTCTACATTTCACCTCGTATTCATTGCCGTTATGTGCATCGACAACACAAATATTTAATGTTTAATAAAGGTCCACCAAAAAAGCTCTTGTGGCAGAGCATACGTTAGTTAAGAACAAGCTTTATTGAGTGTTCAAGAAGAGTACACTAAACACGGTACTACTAAAGCGATAATAACTGCAGAACATTGAGCATTTCTTTCTTACTCCGCTTTAGCCGCATCTTTGGCCCACAACTATTATCAGTGCCAGATATGTCTGTAATTTTAATTTGGTGGAAGCTGCTATTGGAAAGCAACCTCGATGATAACTTTTCAATAATTTTTCAACAATAAACTGTTCGAATTATACGCTGACAATTTTATGAACATTTAGCAGATCATACATTTCGAACATTGTATACAACTCGAGAATATCCGACTGATCCGGTTGGACCCAGTCATTTCTTTGAAGGTAGGTCGCCTTTGCACTCCAAGGGACAGACTTTCACTTGCTTTGGCACGTCTGAGTGAGGAAGCATTTCGTCTTCCAGGATGTCGCCCTTATCGACAAACTGAAAGTTGCAAGAGTTTGTATAGGAAGATTGGCATTCCAAAAAAGGTGGTAACTTACGCTCCACATCTGACAATCTTCCAGTGAATGCCTTCTATCTCCAGTAGGACCTAGTGGACGAGAAAAGCGGAAGACCAATTCATTATCTGAAGAATTGAGGACAGCTTTTCATGGCATTTTTTTCCATTTAGTAGTCAAGGAAAACTTACTGTCTAACTTAGCAGCTTTAGAGCCACGTTAGGACGAGCGTCGATAATTGGAGGAGCGTAATAATCTGTGTAGCCAGTGGCGAACGACGGGTTTTCGTCCAAAATGCTGACAATTACGATCTCCAGGTGGAACTTAATTAAGAAAATACTTAGAGCTTGCAATAGAAAGAAGCAGAAAGTAGTTGAAACATTGCACGCACATTAGTTTAAATCAACCATGCAGTGAGCAAATATGTGTGCATTATCAGCACTATCAGTCAGCCTCGAACCCCCTCGAAGTCTGTTCATGTACTTTTTCGGATTGAAAATTGTATGGTATGTAGATATCACGACACTACGCTTGCAAAACACAGCTGGTTGAACATATGGCAAAGTTCCCTGCAGATGGCAATTTTTTTGATTTTTTCAAAAATCAACCCAAATCAGGCAAATATACAATCAATCGAGCGACGAGAAATTTTCACATAACAAATCATACAACACATTCGGAATGAGCTCCTTTGGCCTCAATGCAGGCGTTCAATCTCTTCTGGAAGTTCTTGAGGACGTGCGCGATCATTTTCGGTGAAATTTAGTCCCATGTCTTCTCCAGAGCTATTTTCAGTGAATCCAGTTAACTGTTTCAAAATGAACAGGCTTTCTGCTCCAGGAATGAACAGATCTCGAAATCCATAAGGTTGAGATTGGGCGAGTTTGAAGGCTAAACATCCTTCGAACACAAATCCGGAAGACTGGTATCACACCATTCCAGAGCCTTCTCGGCACCGTGAGCTGGTGCTCAATCTTGCTGGAAGGTCTATTCGTTGTCTTTAGCATTTTCTTATTCTAAGCTATCAGCACTCCTCCAAGGTTTGCTTTCAGTGAGATTTCGGCATCTGATCTTAACCTATTATTTGAATAAGAACAAGCTATGGTCTTGCCCAGACCCCATATTCCAGCCATTACAATCAAGGACTGTAGAAACTGAGTTTTTCCTACGTTGAGCGCTTTGGGAGTTATTTTTGGCAGCACCTTCCATTGAATCGGCGCGCATTTTGGAGACGGTAACTACGATATCTTCTCCTCTGTGAAGAGAATCCGGTCGAGTTCGTCGCCGCGCGTAAGGGCCCACATCTTTCTGTAATTCTCCAATCTTGAGGCCTTCCTTTCCTACGTGAGGTGCTGTCCTTGTGAATTTGTAGGAATACAACCCCAGATACATCCCTGATCAGTCGTCGCATACAATACCGCTCCTGTCTTTTGGTTTTTGGCGGAATAGACGGAAAAATCCGCCGTTCTCGCCGCTTTTCCATAACTCCCTTCAAAGTACTTTGATCATAAAATAATTGCGACCATTCGAATCTACTCTGTGTGATCTATCCAATGATGTAGGTAGCACTCAGTGGTTCTTAAAAAAGTTGATCCGGTGACCTACATAGTCTCCGACGGCGGCGACCTCCCTCGTCGCTCGAGATAATTGCTCCCAAAGCGGACACCACCCCGGCTGACTATGAGCAGCTTTTAGCTGAATTTTCCGTCTTTTGCCCATGTTATGTTTGACAGCATTCACTTTTTCGTATGTGGCAACAAAAAGTGATCATTATGATATAGTTTTCCAAAAAATTCCTCTTGTTTAGGATTTTGAAATTCAGAAAATGCTTGAATTTGGTGACGTCTAATCTAAGTCCAGCGATGTCCGCGAATTCACAAAGTAGGAAGTTCAGCTGGCCTTGTGGTGATCTTTTGCGCCGTTCAAGGAGAGCGATCATGGTTAGAAAACTGATGGCTCTCAAAGTCATCTACAGTGCAAAAAGTTGGTGAAAAAAGTGATTTTTACCAAACTAAATGGCACCTAGGGCTATCGCATCAAGGGGGATAGACCGCAGAGTGAGGACTTTAGGAAAACTCTTTGTGGTCTTCCCACTGGCTTCGCTTAAGCGCTGTTCCCCAAGCATTCGAGTAGTTAAAGTTCGCCGAAAACTTGAGCTGGCCCCAACACAATATCGGCTCTAAAAGTTGCTCTAGAACGGAAAAATTTCTTCGCTGTTGAATTCCGAAGTCAATTCCGAGTCGATTAATGCTGGATTCCAATGTTTGCCGTTACTTTAACCATTATTCATATTTGTTCGCTTGACTGTAGGCTGCGGTCGGCGTGACTAGCCCGAGCGCCGCTCTACAGTAGCAGTGACCCAGCGCTACCCCTTGATGTCCATTACCGCCTGCTCGACATCTTCACACCTCTTAAGGACACCAAATAGCCCGGTACGTCATCGATCCTTCCTTGAGCCATTGCTTTTAGTAGCAACCACAAAGTCTTGGACGCTCTTGAATGTTTGAAGCCAGTAAACTTGAACACACCTCCAACTCCTTTGAGGCGAATCTCGTGGTCATGTACTCATCGCAGCCCCTTGCACTCTTCCACGCTTATTTCAGTGAATTGGTACCTTTCTGACCTTTCTAGGAAGGATAGAGCGCTAACTTGTTCATCGGCTGCCCACCGCAAGTCATTGTATGGCTAAATACGCATCCAAATCGCATTCACGATATCCCGTAGAGGCAGAATGCGTGGCGCATCCCAAAAGGAATTGAGTAACGTCGTTCTTTATTTTGTACTTTTTGTCTTGAGTTGCATTTGTCTAACAGTGTCCTGAATAGAAAGCAAAGACTGCTACAGATAGGTGTGAGGTTCAGTATTCCTAGAGAACTACCTTCTACTTTTTTCCAACAGTCGTAGTCCAGATACGGATGACGGACACTGGAAAAGAGATCGTTCTCGTTGGAATAAAGCACGTGAAGGGCTATACACAACTTTCTCTTGAACCCCCGTGAACTAACTACCCTAGACCCATTTATATCCATTTTTCTCTTATAAGTGAGTAACAGGTAAATCAGTAATTGAGATTTATTTGAGAATTTAAAGGCGAAAGGTGCAGGACTGAATGCAAAGTAATCTGAAGACGACGTTGCACCAAATTTGCAGGTATTTTTCACAAAGTGTTTCTATACATAATCTCGAATAACTAGATATAGCACAAGGCAGAGTTCATAAGTTGTAAAAAGTAAAGGCCTGCGTAAGTTAGCTTCTTTCTGCTGCGCCATGCATTTTACTTGAAGTGTGAGCTTTGCTTTGCTGCAACAAATTGAGATGACCACTCGATATAGAATTCAGTGCCTTGTCTTCTCAAACAAGTCCGCTACCAGCTCGCAAATTTCAGAGGGACAAAAGTCTTCGTTGGTCTGATAGACGCGAACCGTACCTTGATTCGGATGCACCAATCCGATTCGGGTGGGACAGTAGGCGCCTCCTCCGACTGACGCGCCCACACGAAGGGGGCTCAATATTTTGCTCTTCATCTGGCACCTGAACCCGCTGCATCCTACAATCTCTAACGTCGTGAAAAGGTCCGCTACGTTGTCAGCTAAAAAACAGCTGCACAGGACCTCTACAGCAAAAGATCTCATTTCGTATAAGATATTTTTCTGATCGCACGCATTTTGTCGCTACAACGTATCGTGGGGCAATTCGAGCCGCATCTTTGTACTTCTAAAGAACTTCAGGAAGTCGGCTGAACTTCATTCTCCTTTCGAATAATTACAGCACCAGTTCTCCATTGGATGACTGGTTGTAGGACTCAATGACGAGAACGGAAACCGAACTTCTTGCCAACTGCGGGGCTACTTCTACGAACCTGCTTTTGGAATAGACAAACTTCGAACTACTCAACTGGGATGCAGCAAGCTGCTGACTGCGACGCTCACGCCACAGTGCGTAGAAATATAAAACAGTTATACCAAACTTAACCAAAACAAAACCAGCAAATCTAACAAACACAATTTTTGGATGGACGTAGTGAGATGGACTGTAGTCCAGCTTACGTAGAGTCACGCGCCGAGGTACTTCCGATTTCCACCACAACTTCTTTAATAATAAAAAACTCAGGCTTTGCATTAAATGGATAACGCTAGGAAGAAATAAGCGTGGAAGAGTGCAAGGGACTGCGATGAGCACATGACCACGAGATTCGCCTCAAAGGAGTTGGAGGTGTGTTCAAGTTTACTAGCTTCAAACATTCAAGAGCGTCCAAGACTTTGTGGTTGCGGAAGCGGAGCAATGGCTTGAGGAAGGGTCGATGACGTACCGGGCTATTTGGTGTCCTTAAGAGGTGTGAAGATGTCGAGCGGGCGGTAATGGACATCAAGGGGTAGCGCTGGGTCACTGCTACTGTAGAGCGGCGCTCGGGCTAGTAAAGCCGACCGCAGCCTACAGTCAAGCGAACAAATATGAATAGTGGTTAAAGTAACGGCAAACCTTGGAATACAGCACTAGTCGACTCAGAATTGACTTAGGAATTCAACAGTGAAGAAATTTTTCCGTTCTAGAGCAACTTTTAGAGCAGATATTGTGTTGGGGCCACCTCAAGTTTTCGGCGAATTTTAACTACTCGAATGCTTGGGGAACAGCGCTTAAGCGAAGCCAGTGGGAAGTCCACAAAGAGTTTTCCTAAAGTCCTCACTCTGCGGTCTATCCCCCTTGTTGCGACAGCCCTAGGTGCCATTTAGTTTGGTAAAAATCGCTTTTTTCACCAACTTTTTGCACTGTAGATGACTTTGAGAGCCGTCAGTTTTCTAACCATGCCGCTATGATCGCTCTCCTTGAACGGCGCAAAAGATCACCACAAGGCCAGCTGAACTTCCTACTTTGAGAATTCACGGACATCGCTGGACTTAGATTAGACGTCAACAAATTCAAGCATTTTCTGAATTTCAAAATCCTAAACAAGAGGAATTTTTTGGAAAACTATATCATAATGATCACTTTTTGTTGTCACATACGAAAAAGTGAATGCTGTCGAACATAACATGGGCAAAAGACGGAAAATTCAGCTAAAAGCTGCTGGTTCTAGTCAGTCGGGGAGGTCTCTGCTTTGGGAGCAATTATCTCGAGCGACGAAGGGAGGTCGCCGCCGTCGAGACTATGTAGGTCACCGAATCAACTTTTTTAAGAACCACTGAGTGCTACCTACATCATTGGATAGATCACACAGAGTAGATTCGAATGGTCGCAATTATTTTATGATCAAAGTACTTTGAAGGGAGTTATGGAAAAGCGGCGGAAACGGCGGATTTTTCCGTCTATTCCGCCCAAAAACCAAAAGACAGGAGCGGTATTGTATTTCACCACGGAAAGCTCTAAGATACAGAAGCCTAAAATTGGCAAAGAACAAAGAAATCCTAAAATACAGCATATTAAACAAAATTGACGTTTATATTCACAAAGGGCGCGTGTACCGCATTCGGAGGAGGTGCCGGCTGTCGCGTACGTCCGATTCCAGGTTTTTGGTTTGAATTTCCTGCTCAGGCCAACTAGCCTTCCATCATTTCGGGGTCAGTGAATTGGTACAGGACTTCTATGCAAAGGATGAAGCGCTGACTTGTTCATCGGCCATCACAGGTCAGGTTTATGGGCCAAATACGCATTCGAATCGCCTCCACGACATCCCGTCGAGGTAGAATGCATGGCGCATCCCAAAATAAATTGAGTAGCGCCGTCCTTTATCCTTTTATCCTTTATATGTACAGAAAATCAAAAGGGTTCATGACAGCAAAGTCACTTTGTAAAGGAACCGAAAGAAATGTAGTTTAAAAACGGAAATATTTAATATTCTGGGGTTTGAAGAGTTGTACGAGGTTCTCAAGAAGTCTAAAAAAATGTAAAAGTAGGTCAACGATATTCAATCCCGTTAATGTGATTGCGTATTTGGCCCATAGAATGACTTGCGGTGGCCAGACGATGACCAAGTCAGAGTTATATCCCCTTACAACAATGGTACTAAGCCACGTACTCTGAAGTTAACCTAGACGAGGACCGAGCCAAGAACCTCGATTAGAGAAGCGCCCAGCAGCATCTGCCTTCTCCGACTGCGCTATGACGCGCTTAGGAAATACAGGGTGGCTCCTAATTATTTGCTCGTAGTTTCTTACTAATAACTTCAACAAAAACAAAAAAACAATTATACAATCTGATACAACCTCTATATGGAGCAATGCCCAACAACCATTCACTCGAGAAGATGTTCGAAATGAGCTCCTTTTGCAACAATACAGGCCTTCAGTCTCTTCTCCACCGACATCACTGTGGGCCTCAGGAAGGTGACGTCGATATCGTCCCACGCCTTCTGAAGTGAAGCTTTGAGAGCGTTCAATCTTTGGCGACTCTTCGAGGAGACCTTCTGCTGCAAGCAGCCACACACAGCGAAATCCATCGGATTCAGATCAGGCGAGTTAATTGGCCAGAAGTCCTTCGTCCAGTAGCCAGGGAAGTGACTCTCGCAGAATGCCAGTGTGGATCTCGCAGAATGAGCAGGTGCCCAGTCCTGTTGAGCACGCATTGACCACCGACAAAATTTTCAGCAACTCAGGGAAGAAGAACGTCGCGCAGAATCTTTTCTTGGTGGACTTCAGCGTTGATTTTCACTGAACGCTCAACGAAAACCAGAGGTGTCTTCTTGTCCAGGGTACTGCCAGCTCATACCATTACAGATTTCGGAAAGAGTCCTGTTGAGAACTCGACGTCGAGAAGACCTGTTTCTTGATGGAGGCAGCAACTGACGCTGATTCTGTGAGTTGTGTGCCACTTCGATGGTAAAAATCTTCTCGTCCATCCAGATGACGTTTGACAAGCGGCCCTGCTGCATCTCCTTTAGCAACAACTTGAATTTTTCCAATCTAATCTGCATGGCAGCTTCCGTAAGGGCTTGTCCGCAAAAAAGACAATAACTGCGAAGCCCAAGGTCTTGTTTGACGATCTTCTGCATTGTTCTGCGGAAAACCCCAAGGTCTACGGCCATCCGATTCATGCTAATTCCATTGTTCCGGTCGAACCTCTTTTTGATGACCTTCCGAAGGCGGAGAGTGTTCACAGTACGTAGTCTGCCAGGCCTCTTCCTCGGTCCGACCGTTCCTTCCCCTCTGTACTGTTTCACAATGTGTTGGACTGTTGTGGCAGAAATTTGAAGTCGTCGAGCGATCTCTGCTGCAGAATGTCCTCTATCGGCGAGATGAGCGATGGTGGTACGATGTGGTGAAGCTTTCACTGTCGAGGATATTGAGCGTATCACCTTGCTTGGTTTTTGTACATACTTCCCCCATTCTAGAAAAATCCTAATAATTGGTCTCCCGCCATTTTCAAAAATACAGTAGCGGTTTGAATTTGAATTTTTTTTTGAATTTCAAAAAATTAGGAGCCACCCTGTATTACGTTGTGATAAACCTAGTAGCTGGATCAGAGTTGAATTCTGCGCCAAAACTACAAGGTCCTCTCCTCTTTAACGGCTTTTTTAACGTTGAGGAAGGTCTGCTCGGAAAGTAGTGTAAATCGTACATCGATGTTTTTGTGTTCCACCGAAGTGATTTGTAGTAATGTTTGCTTTTACGGCTGAATGATGAAGCAACTGAACAGGCTTTATGCTCCTCCGTAGTGGCGGTTTTTCTTCTAATGCCACAGCCAGATGTTGGTATTCACGACCTCGTGTAGCTCGTGCTACACAAGTAAGTGAGGCACCCGTGGTTTTCTGTGCCGAAAATTCCGAAGGCTTGCCTCAAGCTTGTTGGGAAAAGTAGAATACTTCATTGTTCTTTGTTCAAAAAGTCGCACACTAGCTTATCTCTATAATCAGTCTCTCATGTTTTCGGAGATTCCAGAAAGATGGAAGCGATCATTTGTAACACCACTTTTGAAAAAGGAACCTACTAAAGAACCAGCAAATTATAGGCCAGTCAGCGTGTTATCCTTTTTTGGGAGGGTTTTCGAAAAGATTATCAAAAATTGTATTGTGGAGCACGTCGAGAAAAATTTCTTAATTCCTGAATCCCAACATGGGTTTGTTGGAGGAAGGTCCGTAGAAACAAATTTACTAGAGAGTTTCAACGATTGGACCAGCTTAATCGACGAAAAGAAGTGTTGCGACGTGGTCTTCTTCGATTTCTCCAAAGCTTTCGATAGAGTAAGCCATTCTAAATTAATGTTCAAGCTAATCAAGATTGGATTACATCCTCTTTTACTGAAATGGCTAGGTGAATACCTCACTGACCGAACTTTGCAGGTGAAAGTTAAAAACGCGTTCTCTACCATTAGAAATGTAACTAGCGGAGTTCCGCAGGGGGGAGTTCTATCGCCCGTTCTATTTTCTATATACACCGCTGACCTCCCAAACGTACTGCGTGACTCTAGAGTGGAGTGCAAGCAGTTTGCGGACGATTTAAAAATATACTGGTTATCAGAATTGGAAAATCCAATTCTATTCCCAATTATGAGATAGGTGGACTACCTATAGCTGGGGCAGATTAGGTTGTGGATCTGGGTTTTCATTACAACAACAAACTAGAATTTTCAGAGCACTATAGACTAATTTGCAAAAAAGCGCTTAATAGGACTTACCAGATATTTAAAGGACTCTCTACTACGAATAAATCAGTTTTGCTGCAGGCGTATAAGTCGTTTGTCAGGCCTATTGTCGAAAGTCTTGTTTTCGCCACATAAGAAGAAGGATATCAAGAGATTGAACGTGTCCAAAACAACTATACCAGGAAACTAGTGATAAGGTACAATGGATTCTTCCATTCTCGAATTCCTAGAGCGGAAATACGCAATAAACTTCTTGGTCTCAGCTCTTTGAGCTCACGAAAGTTGTTGGCAGACGTGTGCTGGGTGTTCAAAATTCTGTCGGGGCAAGTACGAATAAGATCGACGAAATTTTACAAGCTCATCGCATCAAGGACCAGAGGAACTAACTGCAAAATTTGGTACTCCAAACCGAAACCAGGAGCTAGGGTTCACTTTTTTACTGTTAGGGGCGGATCTGCATACCTGGCATTAAAAAGTGATTTACTACCCTCTCGAAAAAATTTTGAACCATTCAGACGAGTTGCTAAGAAGGCTCTTCTGAAGTGCTAATTGTATGTTTATTGTTCTGTTGTTTTGAAGTGTTATTTGCTGTTGAGTAGTGATGTTCAATTAGTTGTCACACGACTGTCTTAAATAGTCGTAACAAATAAATAAATAAATAAATAAATTGTCTGCCTTCTTCAGTACAAACTAAGGGAGTCCTCAGCAATTTTCAGTATCATTGGACACTCTTCTAAGCTAGCCTAAGACTTTTGAAATTAAAGCGAACTTTTCCAAATTCAAACGATTTTTAGGTAGGTTAACTAAGATGGCTAGAATTTTTTTTCTGTTCAAGAAAAATTTGGTAGAACTTTCTTTGAAATTTTTTAGTTCAGCTGCCCCAACAATTTTAATAATTTTATAAAACTTTTATTTTTTGAGAAAAATAATAATTTTAATTTTGTTTTCAAGCGCAACAAGGCAGAAATCAATAAATTCAATTAAAAGACTGGATCGCGCAATGCACTCGAAAAGTAGCTTGCAACTTTTATTTGATTGATGATGTAAATATGGCTTACA
Source organism: Heligmosomoides polygyrus polygyrus (assembly GCA_947396885.1). Lineage (NCBI taxonomy): Eukaryota > Metazoa > Nematoda > Chromadorea > Rhabditida > Heligmosomidae > Heligmosomoides > Heligmosomoides polygyrus. Next base: position 92,253,304 of record OX377204.1, on the reverse strand, counting down.
TGAAGCATCAAAGTGAGGATATGTGTTTTCGACAATTGTTTATGTTGCACCGTTTGCAGGTGTTAAAATCCATACCAACAGAAATTTTGCTATCAATCGAACAAAAATCGCAACGCTTCGGATGAAAGCATGTCGCAATCTCTGTTTTATCATTGAAAATGGTCGTGTTTCTGCTCCTTAAATAACCTTTAAATCATTGTTTTTCCTCGAAAAATAAAATTTTTATTAAATTTCAAACTACGTGTTCTCTTATTGGGAAGTAAATTACAACTTTAACGTAAGTTATATTAAAATTTTTCTTGAACAAAAAAATTATTGTAACTTTTTTGGAGAATCTCTAGTTTAATTACAATACCGGCCTTATCTTTTGGTCTTTGGGCGGAAAAAGCGAAAAAAACCGCCTTTTCCGCCGCTTTTCTGTAGCGCTCTTCAAATTGAGCGCATTGCAAATTGAATGACATATTCGTGATCAGCACCGAGCTCTCTTCCCGATGAGCTGAAAATCGCATAGCGAGCGTCTGAAATGTAGTTCAGTGACCTAATTTCTGCCCGGCGCGGCTGACCCCTGTGCTCGCGGGAGATAATTACACCCACAGCTCCCAAGTGGCTAATGAAGGAAGAGATTCGGCCCTTTAAAGCCTAGTTTCTGCATTATATACATAGTCACACATAGTTCTCTGGATTCCCTAGTATTTCTCGATCACAATGATCTACTTCCTTAAAGGATCCGACAATATAAGTGTTGTTATTTTCAGAAAATGCCTCCGCTTTGGAGGACTCTAATTTCCTCATATCAAGATTGTATGTGCTTATACTCGTTTGTCACGTTGGAGGCGAGAGTGAAAATCAAGCTGCGAAGTTGGAACCTTCAAGGTTGAAATCGTTAGCGATTGTACGCTGCCAAAGTTGCCCATATGACACTTCCTCGTAGTTAGCCGTACACTTTTCGTATCATTAAAGTGGGCATAAAATGGTTTCCTTGAAGACAGGAACGTAGATTGCTGGAGGCCTATGAAAACACCTTATAGTCTTCTACAGGTGGGATTTCGACTGGCCAGGAGGACATTTTGGTCACCCAGCTACAGAGCAAACTCACCTCAAATGCTAACTGAGTGTCATTTTAAAAAATGTCCAAAAACTGAAAAATTGTCTACGAGGCCATTCCCTAGTTAATTCTGACTCGAAGGATAGTTCGATTTCAAATTTACGTTCATTTGTACCGGTTTTTCACGAGTCAAATGTACCACAGCCCTGGTCGGGACCCAGATTAGTTCCGGAGCCAGTCCACTCTCCTGCCTCTGTGACCCCTCGCGCCATCTGAGAGCGCCGTAAATCGCCTAACTACAGTTTTCACACTTCCGGTGCCGCGGCGCCATATTGATCCTTCCAAACGAGGGTGGAGTAGAATAGTACACCAAACAAGGTTTGGACAACTACGACCTCTCCCTTATACATATACGCTTGTGTTTTTCATTTCTCATTTACGCTTTAACAATGTTTAGATGCGTGGCGCATCCCAGAAAGACTGCTCGAACTCGCTTCACTTTCACAACGCTCAGTCTACAAGCTGTCCCTCTCCCTCGATTGAAAGATTCGATTCTGTATGCATTGTTCACGGCGCACTGCAAAGGCCAGCTGGACAGCCTTAAAGCAACTCCTGAGTAAGGCGGTAGGAAACTTCTGGTAGAACTCCCCAAACGCTCAGTCCACAAGCTGTCCCTCCCCCCTCGATTGAAAGGTTCGATTCTGTATGCATTGTTTACGGCGCACTCCAAAGGCTAGCTGGACAGCCCTAGAGCAACTCCTGACTAGGGCGGCTGCAAATTTCTGACAAAACTCCCCAAACGCTCAGTCTACAAGCTGTCCCTCTCCCTCGATTGAAAGATTCGATTCTGTATGCATTGTTCACGGCGCACTCCAAAGGCCAGCTGGACAGCCTTAAAGCAACTCCTGAGTAAGGCGGTAGGAAACTTCTGGTAGAACTCCCCAAACGCTCAGTCCACAAGCTGTCCCTCCCCCCTCGATTGAAAGGTTCGATTCTGTATGCATTGTTTACGGCGCACTCCAAAGGCTAGCTGGACAGCCCTAGAGCAACTCCTGACTAGGGCGGCTGCAAATTTCTGACAAAACTCCCCAAACGCTCAGTCTACAAGCTGTCCCTCTCCCTCGATTGAATGATTCGATTCTGTATGCATTGTTCACGGCGCACTCCAAAGGCTAGCTGGACAGCCCTAGAGCAACTCCTGACTAGGGCGGCTGCAAATTTCTGACAAAACTCCCCAAACGCTCAGTCTACAAGCTGTCCCTCCCCCTCGATTGAAAGGTACGATTCTGGGGGGGGGGGGGTCAGCCGCGCCGGGCAGAAATTAGGTCACTGAACGCTCGCTATGCGATTTTCAGCTCATCGGGAAGAGAGCTCGGTGCTGATCACGAATATGTCATTCAATTTGCAATGCGCTCAATTTGAAGAGCGCTACAGAAAAGCGGCGGAAAAGGCGCTTTTTTTTCGCTTTTTCCGCCCAAAGACCAAAAGATAAGGCCGGTATTGTAGAAGAAGCTCATTTTGATTTGGAATGATTTTGATTTCAAAAGTCTTATGCTATTTTAGAAGAGTGCCCAATTTCACGTGAAAAGTGTCCAATTTGATTTTAAAAGTGTCCAATTTGTTTTTGAAAGTGTCCCGTTCGGCGTGAAAATGGTACAATGTTTTTTAAAAAATACCTGCTCCCACGACAAAGAGTGAATTGACGCAGAAGTCTGTGTTATCGATCGATGTTGTGGTCCACTCAAAAGGTCAGCTCTGAAGAAAAATCGATGTTATTGATTATGTACTACCGGTGAATTTTCCGGCGAATATCTATGTAGATCGAATTCTACTCGACGTGAAAATGGTATAAATAGAAATAAAAAATATATGTAAATCGAAGATTGCGCCATGCCCTCCTCCAAGACGTTGCGATTTTTATTCGATTGATAGCAGAATTTCTGTTTCCATGGTGTTTGACATCTGCAAATGATAAACAACTATACAACAAAATAACTATAAAGAGCACACATATCCTCGCTTTGATAGTTCACGTATGTAAGTGGCATTTACATTATCAATCAAATAAAAGTTCCGACGAACATTTGACTGCATAGCGCGATCTGGTCTTTTAATGCGATATATGTTTGCTTTTTTGCTCTACATTATAACAACTTTCAATTTATTTTCTTCTCTAAACTTAAAAAATTCATAAAGTTGTTGTACTTATTGTGGCAGGTGAGCTAAAAAATATCACAGAAAATTGTACCAAATTTTTCTTGAACAAAAGTGGTTTTTACCATCTTAATGAGTCTGTAGTTTAACCTCCTTGAAGGTCATTTCAATTCAATTTAGGAGGTTCGCTTCAATTTCTAAAGTCTTAAAATTAGCTTAGAAAAGCGTGCAATTTGACGTGAATAGTGTCCAGTTCAATTCGAAAAGTACCCAGTTCGGGGTGAAAACTGCAAACAATTTGTTCACCACGGGCACTCGTCGTTTTATGTTAGACACTTTTCGGATCTATCCTAGTCCGGGGGGCCACATAACTAAAAAGTATGTAAAAAAAATCGACTTGGGACTTACCGAGCGACTCCTACAGAGCACGATAGAACCTAAAACAAAGAAAAAACGAACGGATGAATAAAAAAATAAAATCGCCCCGGTTTGACAACCGTATCGGCGGGCAAAGAGCGACGCAATGGAGTCGTGCCGCGTGCAGACCACCGCTTGACATGTTAGAACCAGGATCTAACATGGTGTGGAGGGCGCATAAATCCACCTAGCGCGTACTGACCGCCGCCTGACATGTTATAACCAGGATCTAACATGGTGAGGAGGCCACATAACCTCACCCGCTTACAACCGAGGCGAAAACATTTATTTTTTAGTTTTTGTGCTCGTGAATTCTTCTGGTTTGGGTTCTATCGTGCTCTGTAGGAGTCGCTCGGTAAGTCCCAAGTCGATTTTTTACATACTCTTTAGTTATGTGGTTCCCCCGGACTAGGATAAATCCCACTTTTCATGTCACGATAAAATGTCACATTTGGTTTAAAATGTCACATTTGATTTAAAATTGCCCAATCTAGGATGATAAATGGTGCATTTGCACACTTTCGAGATAAAGAATAAAAAATCCGGATGAAAAAGAGGAATCTATACAGTTCATTTTTATCAACGTCCTTGCGATCGCTAACAATTCTGAAAACAAGATTTTGTTCATAAATAATTCGTCTTAGCGACAACGAGGTATTACCGAGCCGGACCATTCTTTGCGGCTAGAAAACTTCGACTAAATCATTCTTCGATCATTCTTAATCGTAATTTGTTTTGTAAATCTTCTTTTGCACACCTTCTATCTAACTGATGCAACTTTGCTTTAATCGTGACTACATATACATATAGGTGTAAACTACTCCAAAAGAGGTCCTTAATAGTAGAAAAAATTGAAAAATTCCTTTTCATCAGCAATGTGCTTGTTGAAAAGAAGCAGAACCCCTACTTGCTTGCTTACAGTGAGGCAAAGAGACGTTGCAGAAAGAATGACGTCCGAAAAGGCAATTGTTCGCTGTGCATTCATTGCGTCACTGTCGCTGGCCCCTTCTGCTGTTTGCATAGCGCTCCATTGACTTGCCGAAGGTACACAGAGCTGGAGCTAGTCGTATCCGTGAAAAAAGCAACGCTAAGGCTCCAGTAGCTACGGTTCCTGTGCGCTCCTAGAAAGCATTGAAATTAATTAGTTTAAACTATTCTTAAGTGTAGCGCAGTCGGAGGAGGCGCGACTGTCGCGTGCATCCGATACCAGGTTCCTGGTTCGGATTTCGCGCCCAGGCCAACCAAGCCTTCCATCCCTCCGGGGTCGGTGAATTGGTACCGGACTTGTCTGGGAAGATAAAGCGCTGACTTGTTCATCGGCTGGCCACCGCAAGTCATTGTATAGCCAAATACGCATTCAGCTCGCCTCCAGGAGATCCCGTAGAAGTAGAATGCGTGGCGCATCCCAGAAGGGATTGACTAACGCCGTCCTTTATCCTTTATTATTCTTAAGTATTTTTTAGTTCAAGCCGAAAAATTCGGTCTTTTAAACTTCCTTTTTTCACAAACATCTTAACGATTTGAGTACCGCTGGTTTGAGAAGACCACGTAATCTTGAACCCCAATGAAAAAACTATAAGATGTGTTCTAAGGGTGGGGGATTACAAGTGACTTTCCCTTGCCAAACGTTTTTAAAACTGAATTTTTGCCTCAGATCAGCTCACAGCTTAAAATTCAGAACAGTGACGGCAAAAATGAGTCTGGAAGGTTCTTTTTTACATCATTATGAGACCCTCGATTATCCTTTTTCTAAACTAATGGTAAGAATACTTCCTTCGTTCAGACGGGTAAGCTGTTTATGTAAAAAATACCCTACTTTTCAGTTCGCCAAACTTGAACAACTTGGCAATAAACAATAAAGGATAAAGTAGAGAGAACAGAGTTACAATCTCGTTTGGAACGCGATACCCATTCTACTTCTAAGGGACCAGATTCGTCAACGGCTTACCGGCCGTTAACGCTATATCGGTTATCGTATCTGTATCTCTATCTCTCTGAATCACTTACTACGTGTAGTGATATGGTGAATCCGCCGTTAGATGATACCGGCGGTATCGTTCATAAATCTGGCCCCAGCATATCCAGGGGACCATTCGAAATACAAGTGCGCCACGCATTCTACTTCTGTTTCGGTATGTCGTAGAGACGATATGAATGCGTATTTGGCCATACACAGACTTTCGGTGGCCAGCCGAAGAACAACTTATCGCTCCCGTATTGCTACCGGACAGGTCCGGGAACGATAGTAATTCTCAGACCTCGAGAAATGGAAGGCTCGGTTGGCCTGGGCTGGGCGGCAAATCCGAACCAAGAACCTGGTATCGGGTGCGCGCGACAACCGGCACCTCCTCCGACTGTGCTCCACGCCTCCCTTAAGATGACACATCTACTAGAATATGTAGCAAACGCTATCGAGTCATTGTCTAACCCCGCCCACACTGCAGGGCTGCAGGTACACCATCAGATATTAGAGTGTCTTGAAAGTATCTGCAGAAATACGGCAGTTTTTTCAAAATAACACAATTTTTCATCAACATTTTATTAATCAACCAAATAGTTTCCTTCAACATCGACTACTCTCCGGCAACGTTGCAGAAGACTTCGAATTCCTCTGGCCTAGAAATCCGGCGACTAGGAGGCGAAAAAAGCTGGGAGGTCATTTTCGAGGTGGTCACGATCTTCATAACGCCTACCTTCCAGATGATGCTGAGTGATCGAAAAAGGTGGTAGACACTTGGGGCCAGATCTGGGCTGTACGGTGGATGCGGCAGAACTTCTCATCCGAGTTCCAGAATTCTCTGAGAAGTCGTCTTCGCGATGTGTGGGCGCGCGTTATCGTGCAGCAGCGAACTTTGTCGAGCCTGGGCTGTTCCTTGCGCATCTTGTCGGCCCGTCTCTGCAGTTGGGTAGCGTAGACCTCGGCAGTGACAGTCGTGTTGTCAGGAAGCAGCTCGAAATGGTAGATCCCACAAACTCCCCGCCAGACGCTCGGCATGACTTTCCTCGCAAGAGATCGCAGTCCATTATCCACGGTGGATCGGGAACAGCCAAGAGCAGCAGCAAAATAACGCACACCTTCGTATAGATGCTGCTCCACCAGTTCCCTCAGTTCATCCAAAGATATCGTTGTCTATCGACCAGAGCGAGGCTCATCTTCGAGACTCCGGGTTCCGCTTCTGAAGCGTTCGAACCAGCTATACACAGACCGTACAGAAGGAGCTTCAGAGCCGAATACACGACATAAGTTTCGATAGGCTTCCGCAGCGGAGTGCCCAGATTCAAACTCGTGAAGGAGTACGTGTCTAGTATGGGTAGACAGTTCGGCCATCGTGCAGTAAAATAGGCATGGAAGACTGAGCTGGCTATGTTATGCAGATACAGCAGGATAGTGTCTTTATATAGCACTTATGTTGAAATCTTCAAAACATTCTAGAAAAATCTGGAACATTGCGAAGTTTCCACATACTTTCTGGACACCCTAATACAATGCGTTGAGGTGACCAGCCGATGGACCAGCCAGCAGGAAAGTGTTTCACCCTTTCCAGACAAGCCTGGTACCAATTCACCGACCTCAAAGGGGTGGAATGCTTGGTTGGCCTGAACGGGAATAAGAAGTAGGAATCTGGTTTCGGGTGCACGCGACATCCAGCGCCTCCTTTGACTGCTCTACACGTGGTCTTCGGCAATAAGTACAAATAAGAAAAGGCCTTCACATTAACTCATGGTTAGAAAGGAGCACTGGATCCTAGACCAGCAAAAGGTTCCCCGAGCAAAGTACTTCGAAGAGACATTGTTTGAAGCGGATAAAGGGTATGTGCAGAAAAGGGCAACGGCCCTAGTGACGGACGACTATCGGCTATTATTCTGCAAAGGCCACTCGAACGGCTGAAAGTGCGTGAGCGCAGAAGACCTCACGACGCATGCATGCCATTTGCAGCGCAAGAAAAGAAGCGGAAAGAAGAGGAAGCGCTAATAGTCGCGGTGAGAATAGGGTCAGCAATAAATATTGGAAGGGACAATGCAGGACAAAATAGAGCTTAATAGAGCACAACTAAAGGAATGACTCCATCGCCACGAGGAGGAATCGCCGAAACCGGTTCGTTACGCATGCTTTAAATTTGAGACAGCTGCTTACGAACTTTTGCTGAATTTTTTTTAGACTGGAGAGCAAACTTGTTTGAAAAAAAAAACTTTAGTAAGGCTTTGCTGAATCCCCAGACTGGAGCGTAAACTTGTTTGGAGAAGACTCATTCGAACATTTTAAAACAGATCAATAGATAACAATCGCCCGCGCGTTTAGTCATAGATTCAGGCAATGATGAAGGATAATGACTAAGGAAAAGGACGGCGTTAATCATTCTCATTGTGGGATAAAGTACGGGCAATGTCGTGCCCCGGTTGAGTCCGCTGCACCGGTGGTAGAACTCATGCGGCCCTCAACCCGAGGCCACGCGTGAGGCGCAACCGGTGTCGAGGTCTTACCTATGTGCGCTAGCTCTTACATAACCTGCCACGTTAGGGTGAGGCCCTTGCTGCCCCGACTTAGCACACCTCATGCTAATGCGGATGTTATTTAGGATCTTTCCCGGGACTGCGCCTGCGGTGACTCTCGCCCATCTTCACATCACTCGCGTGATACAATTGAACCAGCCGACCTTCTGCAGTATTTACCATTGCGCTCGGAACAAACCTTTTCCCACTCTCGAGTACATGGTAATGCGCAATAGATAACATACTTCATAGCAACCCATACGCACAATGCATATCAATATAGGAACACAATTGCCTACGAGTTAAGGCTGAGCCCCGCCACGTTACCTACGGGTCACCCCCAAGCGCAAGCCGCAGATCCTCCCTTGCTCCTACCCTGGAGCCTGCGCTCACGAGGACGGTGTCTCGGTCGTTCTCTGCGGTTACCTCTGTTGATGCTCCTGCGCGTCCTGTCCTGGTCGTCCTGGAGTCCTGCGCGGCTGGTCGAGCCGATGTCCTGATGGAATGGATACTGCGCTGACGACGGAATACCGGAGCGGAGAGCGGACCGACCGTTCGGCACGACGACAAAGCCGAACACTGCCGTGTGCGCGCGGGAAGGCGTTTATAGTGCGTTGCGGCGCGTGCGCGCAACCGTATGCCCTTCGCGTCGGGACCAGGGCGCCTCCCAGCGTGTGTGCCAATGAAGAGTAGTGACGGAGCGTGGCTAACGACAACCAATAATTCCGGAAAGGAAAAGGATAAAGATAGCATTATTCAATCCCTTTAGGGATGCGCCACATAATCTACTCCTTGTGGTGGAACCTGACTGCGTTGGCCAGAACAATGACTTGGTCAGAAAACAGAGAAGTCAGTACCTCTTCTCAGTCTGCGCCCGACCCCCAGGCATTCTATCTGCAAGGCGGTGACTGGCCGAGACGATTACCGATGACAGTCTGTCGCGCTCCAACACCCCGTCCCTCTCCTTGCTGCCTTTCGTGGAGTGACACGACTCACGCAAGTGAGAGAAAGCCTCCGGAGTTCCGAGCTTCGCGACGTTCGGAGATCAGAGACGCTGTCGCATGGGCCAAGTCGTCGAAAATTACGTGGGCCGCCAGGTAATGCGATTCGCAGACACCCGCTGAACGAGAGCCATCACCGACTGGATTCCGCTGGATGTCAAGAAAACACAGGACGTCCACCAATTCGTTGGTCGGACTTCTTCATGAAAGCTCTGAACGACCGATATGACGTGTCCCCCGAGCGAGGAGGGTCCATTGGACCACTCTGGCACGCGACACGGACGAATGGAGACGCTGCTGGCGCCCGCTCGAGCAAGTCGATGATCATCTGGACGACAGGTAATACAGGTGATTTGCTGCCTGTTTGATCGGAAGATGTTGTATGTATAAGTGCTGCGGCGAGGAAAAGTCTTGCGGCACAATGAAAGTGGACACTGCGCTGACGATGGAATGCCGGAGCGGAGAGCGGACCGACCGCTCAGAGCGACGACGAAGCCGGAGACTGCCGGGTGCACGCGGGGAGGCGTTTATAGTGCGTCGCGGCGCGTGCGCGCGACCGTATGCCCTCCGCGGCGGGACAGTGCGCCTCCTAGCGTTCATGTCCTTGAAGAGTCGTGATGGAGTGTGGCGAACGTCACGACAGGCCATTCTACTTCAATGGGTTATCGTGGAGGCACCTTGAATGCGTATCTGGTCTGTACAATGGCTTATGGTGGCCAAGTTGGTTTCTAATCGTTTCCGGAGAAGAATGGTACTAGCATTGACTCCGGAGCGATGGAAGGCTTGGTTGACTTGGGAAAGAAATCCGAACGAGGAACCTGGAACCGGGTATCTGCGACACTCACTCGGCGCCTCCACCGACTGCGCTACCACGCCAAGCAAAGGTGATTACAGACAATTCGGAGCATGAAGCAAACCGTTTTTGAATGGGAACGGATTTTGAGCAGTGATTTCACGAAAACTGAAATTCGTATCTTATTCACTGCAATCACAGGTGACCAGCAGCTAAAGCATAGCGCTGGCTGAAGTCGCTCTGGCAAAGATATAGAGCATCTGCACCTATTTAGTTCTAGTCAAAATGATTTCGGAATGTCGGTGAGAGGTGAAGAGAGGTTAAGAAGCGGAACTAAGCAGACCGCTCGAAAGAGGCTATTTCCGTGAGGCGACTTTTTAGCGGCAAGCGGCGACGGCGCTTTTCATATAACTAAAAACAACAGAGCACGAGCATGGACGAAAAAAGGCAGATTGATGTTCATTGTGCGGCGCTCGATGTATGTACCGATAAATCAACTTGCGGCTGCGTTTCCTGTCGCAGCGCTGATGCCTTCAGGAGCCCGTTGATTTCAGTTTCCACAAGCACGTTCAACTTCTCATGCAGCATGTATTGTAGCTGCTACGTTTTCTCTTTTCTTTTTTGCTATATCTTCTATTATTTCTATTAATTTTCGTGCTCTAAACAGTGAACAAATCTCTCACCAGTGACGTAAAAAGCTAATCGAAGTCAGAGTCAAAGTGCACGTGTGATACGAATGGCTTGGAATCCTGTCTTATTAGAATAAGGATAAGGATAAAGTGCTGCGTTACTCAATTCCTTTTAGGATGCGCCACGCATTCTACTTCTACAGGATATCGTAGAGGCGAATTGAATGCATATATGGCTATACCATGACTTGCGGTAGTCAGGCGATGAACACCTCAGCGCTCTATCCTTTCCAGACAAGTCTGGTACCAGTTAACCTACCCCGGAGGGATGGAAGGCTTGGTTGGCCTGCGCGGAAAATCTGAACCAGGAACCTGGTATCAGGTGCATGCAACAAGATGGGGGCCAGTGTGACGCAGCCTGCGCCCTCTCCGGCTGCGTCACGCGGACCCCCATCTTGTTACTTATGTATCACCTGTATCACCTGTCGTCCCGTTGATCATCGACTTGCTCGAGCGGGCGCCAGCAGCGTCTCCATTCGTCCCTATCGCGTGCCAGAGCGGTCCAATGGATCCTACTTACTATGTACAAACGAAGAAACTGATCCGTCAGTCGCAATCTGTTTTTCTGTCTGTCTGTCTGTCTGTCTGTCTGTCTGTCCATCCGTCGGTCACACTGACATAAAGCCCAGGAAAAGGCTTCGCATCTCGATCTACATTATTGATCGCTTTCCTGTGTTAACCTTCCAAGGCGGGAATCACTCAGATATTATATCGATATGCATAAGGATAGATGATAAGGGAGAGCGTTATTCCATCTCTTTTTGCGATGCGCCACGCATTCTGCACCTACGGAGTGTCGTGTAGGTGGTGTGAATGCGTATTTAGCCATACAATGACATGCGGTGGACAGCCGATGGGCAAGTCAGCGTTTTAGTCTTCCCAGACAAGTCTGATACCGATTCACCACCCCAGGAGAGATGGGAGGCTTAGTTGGCCCAGGAAGAAAACCCGAACTAAGAGCCTGATATCGGATGCAAGCAACAACCGGCACCTCCTCCCACTGCGCTATACGCGCCCAATACCGATATGAATCCATTTATTTATTCATTTTTCATAGCCTCGATATGATACTCACGCGTAAATCAAACGAGAAAAAAGGAACAAGTTCTACTAAAAAAGGTCACAAAACAACCAAACGTCAATAAGAGGCATTTGTAACTCTCGAAACAGTTATCGGCAGAATTTAGTCAACAGCAATTTCTTGAAAGCACGCATGGATAAGGAGATTGTCGTTGTTCTCAAGCAGAGTGTCTAGCTCCTGCAGTTTTCTATTAGGTTGTTCGGAATGTTCTCAGCATGTTGTGTTACTTTTTTAAATCGTCTATTATTAAGTAAAACCTCAACTTGCATTGCGCATTAATGCTACTTTCTGTACAGAATTTTTCGCTGTATCTCTCTAAATTATTTATTTTTCAATCAAATATGGGGACCTAATAGTGTTGGAGAAAGCACTGCGCCAGTGGTTCAGTAAACCGGAGATTTCAGCCTCGAAGATGACCCCCGTGGCGGTCGACCTAGAGCAATCATGGACGACGAGTTGGAGGAATTGGAGGAAGCTGAACCATCCCAAGCAGTTCGCGGGACCGCGGAAGAGTTCGACGTCAGTAGAGCTGCTGTTGCGGATGCTTTAAAATGCCTTGGGAAGGTGGAAAAGCTCGAGAAGTGGGTGCCCCACGAGTTAAGTGAGCGTTTGAGATTTGTTCGCCTCTACTTTTACGCAACAAAACTGACCCGTCTTTGGATCGGGTCATCACTTGTGATGAAAAGTGGATTCTGTATGATGTCAGGAAACGCTCCGGAGAGCGGTTGAGCACCGACGAACCCCCTAGGCATTTTCCAAAGGCTAACCTCCACCAAAAAAAAGTGGTCACAGTGTGGCAGTCGACGGCTGGTGTGGTCCATTACAGCTTTTTGGCACCAGTCCAGACGATCACAGCAGAGTCCTACTGTAAGGAAATCGATGAAGTGCACCGAAAATTGCGTCAACTTCAGCCAGTGCTGGTCAACAGAAGAGGCCCGATTCGCTCGCCCACACGTTTCACAAATCGCTATTCGAAAATTGAACGAATTAAGAGCTGAAGTTCTGTCTCACCCGTCCTGTTCTCCAGACCTCTCCCCAACCGACTACCACCTCAAATACTTTCAGAACTTTCTCGCTGGTAAAACCCTCACCAGTTAGGACCAAGCCAGAACAGCTTTTGGGGATTTGTCGCATCTCGACCATCTGGTTTTTTCGTTGATGGAATAAGTCGACAGTTGGCCCGTTGGCTGATTCGAGCGGTGCTTATTTCGACTAAATCCAATAGGATTTGAGGAAGTTTTCGTAGTAGTTCTTCCTTGAACTCTAGGCGAGGTTGGTAACAGCGTTTATTAGGCGTACGTTTCGGCGAGATCGCCTTCTTCAAAGCCTGAAAGGAAACAAACCTAAGTGTGACCACTCGACCAGGGTCTAGTACTCGTGAGGGTACCAACGAAGACTTGTTAGTTTAAAGTGAAGCACTCAAAAACGCCGAAAACTTTCCGGACAACCCAATAGCAACGCACTTCGCAGAAATCATAACTACCGGGAAGAGCACAAAAGTTTGTAAAAGTCCGTTTCCACTCATGAAATCGCTGCCAAGAATGTTCACGTCTTCCTCGGCTATCAAGGAAAGAGCGCCAGCAACCGTCCCTATGATTGCAATTATAGCGACAAAATCCTCTGCGCCATCCCTTTCATCTCACAATCAGACAGCGTTGGCTGTTTTGTGGGAGAGTTCGCTTTTCAACACCAACACTGGCCACGCGGGATACTTCGGTGTTGTCTAGTCAGCTGATATTTAATCTCGGTAAGACGTGAAAAAATGAGGATCTGATCGTGGTTCTTGCAATGACGGAGCCTACTTCTTCTTGTTCTTATCACTTCACTGCCGTGAAATTGAAAAGCGTTTAGATGGAGAGTTTGCTCGTGACAATATTGAGCAGCACTTTTAGATTAACAACCTTCCTTCTACACAACGTATATTTTAGTCCAAGTATTCTATTTCTTTCTCCGTCGTTTCCGATTTGCTAATAATCTGGTAGGCGTAATCTACGGTCCCAAAATTTTCCCGCTTCATCTCTTCTATTTAACACCTTAGCTAACTGTGATCCTCTGTTCACGCTGCTATACCCTATGGGGCCGGCTGCGCCTAGTTTCCACCTGAATTGATTATCTGTGCCAAAGATCGATGAAATCAATCGATACTGGTCGGGTCTCACCATCGGCCATCTTAGGCCCTTGTCATACCATCGCTCACCCGAGCGACGCCTAATGATATGCTCCCATATCGATCGGGCGGCGCGAAGGAATCGATATGGGTGCATATCATTAGACGTCGCTCGGGGTGGGCGATGGTATGACAAAGACCATATGGACACATATGGTTCCTATTCGAAACGGCCGACTCTGACTGCAAAAATCAATAACATCGATCGACGATGCTGAACCGATCCACATTGCTTGCGTTCTCTGCAGCCGGCCCATCCTGCTGAGTACCATAAGTGTGCACCCTTAACCGGATGTCGATGACTCTCTAAGGCGTTTCTCAACTTACTGCGCGGACGGATGGATGGAACCACAGACGGACAGACCCACATAGAGACAAATGGACGGAGTAACCTATTTATATCTATATAGTACCAATGTTTCTATCACAACGCTACGCTTGCATACTTTGCACCTGTACTTTCAATTTTGCAATTTTCACTTCTAAAAGGACATTTTCAAATTAAAGTGGACACTTTTAAAATCAATTTGGACACTTTCCACGGCAAAATAGAATTCTTTTGTGCAGCCTGATGCTCTGGAAATTAGGCTGAACATCTTCTAAATCAAAAAGATGGTCCTCATTTCCAGTCCAGATATGTACGCTTCTTCCCGTAGAAGTAGAATGCGTGGCGCATCCCAAAAACGATTGAGTAACTCTGTCCGCTGTCTTTTATCCTTTATCCATATTGTAAGAATGGCTCGGAACTAAGCTATAGAGGACAAATGCTAAATCAGTTCATCTCAGAGGAATGCGTCATGCATTCTACATCTGTGTAGTATCCCAGAGCCGCTTTCCTAACGAAGCCTAAGTAATGTCCTTCTGCGAAGCCGTTTGGAAATCAGTGTGTTTTCGTTGGGTAAAAAGATAGTAACCGTTTTACCCAACTGTTGAAAAGTAGGGCAAACAGGAGGAGAAAAATAGGCAAGTGTAACAATAAAACAATTGCTGAGCACGAGTTTTCCAACGGTGATGAGCAGCCGCAGTAGGAGTTCAGAAGAAGGTCTCAACTATAGTTGTGCTCTCGAAAAATTTTCGAATATCCGAATGGTTTCGAATGCCCACAATTTTCGAGCATTCGAATTTCGAATATATTCGAAAAACGCGATTTCTCGAACATTCGAATTCGAATACATTCGAAAAACGCGATTTTTTGAACATTGAATTCGAATACATTCGAAAAACGCGATTTTTTGAACATTCGAATTCGAATACTCAAATTCGAATGAAAATCATTCGAATACCTATTCGAATAGGTCATTCGAGCACAACTATAGTCTCAACTAGATTGCCAAAACTTGTTTAAGGTCCTCTTAAACGGAGAGAGAATCGTAAGCGCTTGGCCTTTTTCACTTTTCAAATCAAACTGGACACTTTTCACGTCAGATTGGACACTCTTCTAAGCTGGCCTATGAATTTTGAAATCAAACTGAACGTCTTCCAAATCAAAACGAGCTTCTTACAAGTTAAACTACAGACTCTCCAAGATGATAAAAATATTTTTTTGTTCAAAGGAATTTTGAATAGAATAACGTTTTTGAACTTTTTTGCCTTCAGCTGAGCGAACGAGTGCAATAACTTTATACAATTTTTATTTTTTAAGAAAAATAATAAACTAGACGTTGTTTTAAGCGCAACAAGGCAGCAATCATGTAGTGCATTACATGACTGGATCGCGCCATACACTCGGAAAGCAAGTCGCAGTAGTTATCGGATTGATAGTGTAAATACTGCTTACATGCAGCAGCAAGGCCATCATATCTGCAGCTGTTTGTGTTGAACCGCTTGTAGGTATGAAACTGCATGCAAACAGAAATTCTGCTATCAATCGAATAAAAATCGCGAAGTTTCGGACGGGCCATGGCGCAATCCCTGTTTTGACAATATAAAATGGCCGCCTGCCTGCTCTTCAAAGCAAGCTTTAAATCACTGTTTTTCCTCAAAGAATAAAATTTTGATTGAATTTCAAATTATGTTTTCTCTTACTGGGAAGCAAATTAAAACTTCAAAAAAAGATATGCTGAAATTTTCTTTGAAGAAAAAATTATCCTAAAAATTTTGAAGAGTTTCTAGTTTAACGTAGAAGAAGCTCATTTCGATTTGCAGGAGTTCGATTTGACTTGGAAAGTCTTATATAGCTAGATAGCTAGAACAGTTTCCAGTTTGACGTGGAAAGTGTCCAATTTGATTTGAAAAGCGTCCAATTCGACGTGAAAAGATGGTATCCTACTATATATAAAGGAGTAGTGTAGGGTGTGTGGTGTGTGGTGTGTGTGTGTGTGTGTGTGTGTGTGTGTGTGTGTGTGTGTGTGTGTGTGTGTGTGTGTGTGTGTGTGTGTGTGTGTTTGCTTCCATCCTTCCGTCTGTCCGTCCGTCCGTCACAACTGGAGTGGGGGCACTGCGTCTTGTCGATACTCAACGATTGATGG
The DNA here is from genome assembly GCA_947396885.1 of Heligmosomoides polygyrus polygyrus. Taxonomy (NCBI): domain Eukaryota; kingdom Metazoa; phylum Nematoda; class Chromadorea; order Rhabditida; family Heligmosomidae; genus Heligmosomoides; species Heligmosomoides polygyrus. The sequence goes on along the minus strand of OX377204.1, from coordinate 92,236,998 downwards.
CAACCCGAAACTGTAGCCCTGGGGGTAATCGAGATCGCTGAACAACACGTACCTGAAGTTCGTTGTGAAGTATCGATTGCCATCAATCGATATTGATCAATTTATCGATTTTCTGTGCATGTCGTTCAAGCGGTCCAAAACTTCATCCCTGGGGTAATCGAGGTCGCTGAACATGAATCTGAAGTATGTTTTTGAAGTGTGATCAAAATCAATCGATATTGATCAATTCATCGATTTTTTGTGGATCTCGTTCATGTTTTTCTGTTTCTTTCTAACTTGCCGCAAGAGGCCGCTCTGGAGGGCTGGTGGTATATGAAGAAGTTGGTCGGCACCGAAGCAATGACATGAGCTCGATATAGTTTATTTTCAGTTCCTCGTCCCGTTTATACTTCGTCGCGGCGCGACGCGATGGCCACGCAATGAGGCCAAATTGATCGATCGCGTCGCACAATCAATATAGCCACTATACGCGGCGTCGCATCGCGCCGCGACGAAGTATAAACGGGGCCATAGAATTTCGCATAGGAGAGAATTTACTTGGATAGGACGAGCCCGCACAAGATTTCATGACCTACTCCATTATAAGTGAAATGGAAGAAATAAATGGAGATCGTAATACGTCACCCCCTATCTCTCCATTGCCCACCAATACCTTCCAATCGAAGATCAATCGATTGAACCGATCGATAACAGCTGGACCGATCACCCACTACCCTTCAGACCGCCAGGCCTCCACTACTCGCTGCTGCTTCTGAAACCAGCCGCTAGACCTCGTCACACAAGCGTCTGCATTTGCGCGTGACGTTGCGCCGGCTTGACGCACTATTGCGGGCACTAATGCAACAACTGCAATAGAACACGCACAGTTCCTGTTGTCCGTCACACTTGTTCGCCTGTTCGCTTCGTTTTCCTCTGAGATTTCTCAAACTCCACGTAATGGTACGGCTTACAGTTGAGATCAATTGCGCTCTGTTTAGGTATGTGGTTAAACCGACTGTTACTCTATGGTTTATTGACGTGCTTATTGTCCGCAACAACGGCAGAAAAAAGCGACGCACGAAAACGATCCGACAAAAACGTGGTGGCACTGAATAATGAGGCCGAGACCGGGTCAGAGGAGCAGAAAATGAAGAACACATTCGGTGAGCCCCTTGTGAAGGCCATCAGTTTATGGTTTGCACTTCTTTCCGTTCGTTCTTGCTACGATAAGGTTAAGAAACTACTTTTAAACGGTACTAAGCGGGCTGGTGCCTGCTGCACACCGGCAAGGTAAAACGGATAAGTTAGATCAGTCAGGCGGCGGAGTTCCCTCTTTTGCCTAGTACTATGCGAGTGGATCTAACTAGGAATTCCATTACATTGCACCAATGCAACTACACGGCCTGTCGTGAACTTGGGTGTGTGGTGCAGTGCAATTGCACCACACACCGTCGTCTCTTTTTCCCTCACGCCTCATCACTCACTTGTCCAGTTGGTTACGAAATGAACCTAGATGAATGGAAACGGAGCCACACACATCACTTGTGTCCAGAATTCGACTTCCTCAAATGGTTTTCAGTTTGGAAGTGAGCCTAGAGGAGTGGAAAGGAGTTTTGGACACTAGTTAAAAGTTCCGACTCCACCGAAAGACTTCGGTCGAAAAAATTTTTTTCGCTGAAACTTCGTCTAGGGGGGTTATTTGGAGTGCTGATCACGAATCTGATATCCGTTTTTCACGATTCGGTCGGAGACCACCCATACCGTTAACACGGGTGGTCCAGGCAAGGTTACCAATTTCGCTGAAACTTCGTCTAGGGGGGTTATTTGGGGTGCTGAGCACGAATCTGACATCCGTTTTTGAAATTGCGGCCGATTACGGTAGATTACGGTAGCTAAAGGTAACTAAGGCTGCCGAGGTCATAATCATCGATTTTGCCCAAACTTCGCCTAGGGGGCTTATTTGGGGTGCCGATCATGAATCTGACATCCGTTTTTCGTTTTACGCTAGAGTTTGGGCGAAATCGGTGACCATTACCTTAGTCACCCGTACCTTCCGTAACCTACCGTATTCCAGCGTAAAACGAAAAACGGACGCCAGATTCGTGATCAGCACCCCAAATAACCCCCCTAGGCGAAGTTTGGGCAAAATTGGTGACTATGACCTCGGCAGCCTTAGTTACCCGTACCTACCGTAACCTACCGTACTCCAGCGTAAAACGAATAACGGATGCCAGATTCGTGCTCAGCACCCCAAATAACCCCCCTAGACGAAGTTTCAGCGAAATCGGTGACCCTGCCTGGACCACCCATGTTAACGGTATGGGTGGTCTCCGACCGAATCGTGAAAAACGGATATCAGATTCGTGATCAGCACCCCAAATAACCCCCCTAGACAAAGTTTCAGCGAAAAAAAATTTTCCGACCGAAGTCTTGTCGGTGGAGTCGGAACTTTTAACTAGTGCCGAGTTTTGTTCAAGTAAAGCTTAGAATAACTTTTTTGAATTTTTTTACTTCACCTGCCCGAATGAGTGAAAAAAAATTTATAAAATTTTTACTTTTCGAGAAAAAATAATAATTCAAATTTTATGTTAAAGCGCAGCAAGACAGCAATCAGTCGTGCATTAAAAGACTGGATCGCGCCATGCACTCCAAAGTTCACTTCGACGTTCATTTGACTGGTGGTGTAAATAATGCTTCCATGCAGTAAGAAACTTAGAACATGTGTGCTTTTTACAATTGTTCATATTGCACCGCTTGCAGGTGTGAAACCGCATGCAAACAGAAATTTGGCTATCAGTCGAATAACAATCGCGAAGTATCGGACGGGGCATGGCGCAATCTCTGTTTTGGCAATATAAAATGGCCACTTTGCTGCTCTTCAAAACAAATTTCAATTCATTGATTTTCTCCAAACAGTAAAATTATTATGGAATTTTTAAACTATGTGTTCTTTTATTGGGGAGTAAATCGAAACTTCAGAGAAAGTTGAAGAAAGTTACTAAAATTTTCCTTGAACAAAAATTTATTCTAGCATTTTTGGAGAGTCTCTAGTTTAATGTACTAGAAACTCATTTCGATTTGGAAGAGTTTGCTTTGATTTGAAAAGTCTTTGGTTACCATAGAAGAGTGTCCAATTCGACATGAAAAATGTCCAATTCGGCGTGAAAATGGTAGATTTAATAACTTTGCAAGTGTTCCTAATGGCCCGTATATCGCAGTCGGAGAAGGTGCCGGCTGTCGCGTGCAGCCGATACCAGTTTCCTGGTTGGGATTTCCCGCTTAGTCCAACCAAGCCTTCCATCCCTCAGGGGTCGGTGAGTTGGTACCAGACTTGTCCGGGAAGGATAAAGCGCTGTGCTGTACATTGGCTTGCCACCGTAAGTCATTGAATGGCCAAAATATACATTCACCTCCGCGACATCCTGGGGCCGGATTCATCAAAGTTACTGCAGTAACATTGACGGAGAATAGTAAGGAAAAGCTCAGATAACGCGGCTTATCAAACGATATGGTGAGCGATAAGCCGCGTTATCTGAGCTTTTCGCTGAAAATTCTCCGTCAAAGTCACTGCAGTAACTTTGATGAATCCGGCCCCTGTAGAAATATTAGGTTGTTCCATAATTCTTCGCCGTTTTTTTTTTTCAACGATTCACTGCAGATTTCGCCGGCGGTCTCTTGCATAGCGCTGAATAGCTTTCGAAAGAGCATGATTTGCTCTATCAGAGCATGTATTGAATTTCTTTCTTCATCATGAGTTTTGTCAATTTTTAGGTCGTTGAAGTGAAAAGTGAAAAAGTAGCCGTTTGCACACTTGTTCTCTCCGCTTAGGTTTGTAATTTTTTGCGCAGTTTTTTATAAAACTTGGAAGACAATGTTCTGTACTACAAGAACATGTGCTGGTCCTATTTTCTCACTGCCCGTTTATTGATTTTTAGGTCATCAAATTGTGACGTCCGAAGGAGCATGGTTATTTTGGCCGACAGCTCCTGCTCTGTGTTTGGACTTTTTGGGTTGGTGTTGTATGTCATTCGAAAGAGAATGTCTTGCTCTATAAGAATATGTGTCGCGTTTATTGATTTCTTTTGAATATCAACAAAATGCCAAAAAGAGAAAAATCGTCTTCACCAACAACTCCTTCTCCTTCTTCAATTGTTGATATTCGACAAAAATCAGCGTGAGCCAATAAACGCGACACAAATTCCCACTGAACAAGACATCCTCTTCCAAACGACATATGACACCAAGCAAAAAAGTCCAACCACAGAACTGGAGTTTTGGTAAAAATTCGGACGGAAAAGTCGGAATTCCCAATTTGATGGACTAAAAATCAATAAAGGGCAAGTGAGAAAATAGGACCAACACATATACTTGTAGTACAGAACATTGTCTTCCAAGTGCTATAAAAAACTGCGCAAAAAATTACAAACCTAAGCGGAGAGAACAAGTGCGCAAATGGCTACTTTTTCACTTTTTCACTTTTCACTTCAACGACCTAAAAATTGACAAAATTCATGTTGAAAAAAGAAATGCAATACATGTTCTGATAGAGCAAATCATTCTCTTTCGAAAGCTATGCACCGCTGTGCAAGAGACCGCAGGCGAAAACTGCAGTGAATCGTTGAAAAAAACGGCGGGGACTTATGGGACAACCTAATAGAATGCGTGGTGCATCCTAAAAGGGATTGGGTAACGCCGAGCTTTATCCCTGTATTATTAATATTTAATTTCTATTAATTGATTGGTTATTAATTGATTATATTATAATTGTGCTGTTCTTTAGCTGACCTGGCAATTTCTCCGGAAGATATAGAAATGGCAGAGGAGAATGCCACTCCACCGCCGCCTCCTCCTCCGACACCTGGCGAAGAATACATGCCGGAGAAGCCGTCACCGACCACGTTAGTCTTATGGACATTTTTTAATTTTTCATTTGATTCCTACGTTCTGTTGTCGTCGCTTTTGTGATTTTCTTCTCACTAGAACAACAGGTGTTGTTTTTTTAAGCCAAATTTGTCTTATTCTCGTCCTTCTATGTGGACGGAAACCTGTGGATTTTTGCCGCTGGTTGATGTTCGGTCAACATTTTTGATTAAATAGTTAGAAGCAGTCGTTCCTGATAGTTGATAGTGCCATACCCGTGAGTGTAAAACTGTAGTTTCGAGTCCTCTCACTAGATGCGGAACGTAACTGCGGTCGATGTTAGGTTCGTAGAGAGCTCTACTCAAAAATATTTGGTTGGAGCATCGAGTTCGATCCGACTTTTTGCATAAAATATCTCTGATAGGCACTGGTTAAAAGTTCCGACTCCACCGACGGCTTCGGTCGAAACTTTTCGCTGAAACTTCGTCTAGGGGTAGGGTTATTTGGGGTGCTGATCACGAATTTGCATCCGTTTTCACGATTCGGCTGGATAATATAGATACAGGAAGGCACAGGATTACATTCTTTAAAGTTTCTGAGGGTGATGGCAGGTAGAGGTTAGTATGGGTAAGTGGTCGGTTCATCCATAGAGTTACGAAATCCGCGTTATTGGCGGGAAAAAAGAAAAGAAGTGACTGCTGTTTCGAGTTGTTCGTTGAATACGCTACAACCATGGCACTTCTAGCTTTCCAAAGGAATCGACGGCACTACTGTACTTTCACAACTCCACGGGTCAAGGAGAGGTCGAAAAAATTTTTTCGCCCAAACTTCGGCTAGGGGGGTTATTTGGAGTGCTGATCACGAATCTGAGATCCGTTTTCAAAATTACGGCCGATTACGGTAGGTGCGGGTGACTAAGGCTGCCAAGGTCATGATCATCGATTTCGCCCAAACTTCGGCTAGAGGGGGGGGGGGGGGTTATTTGGGGTGGTGATCACGAATATGACATTCGTTTTTCGTTTTACGCTGGAGTACGATAGGTTATGGTAGGTGCGGGTGACTACGGCTGTCAGTGATTACCCGCACCTACCGTAACCTACTACTCCATCGTAAAACGAAGAACGGATGTCATATTCGTGATCAGCACCCCAAATAACTCCCTAGCCGAAGTTTGGGCGAAAAATTTTTTTCGACCTCTCCTGGACCCGTGGAGTTGTGAAAGTACAATAGTGCCGAATCGACGTCAAGCCGAACTGTGTGACTTCAAATTATAGGATTTGTACGAAAAGCTTCACCTGGACAGCTCTGCTCTCCAAGAATTCGTGATCAGCACCCCAAATAACCCCCCCCCCAGACGAAGTTTCAGCGAAATCGGGGACCCTGCCTGCACCACCCTTGTTAACGGTATAGGTGGCCTCCGACCGAATCGTGGAAAACGGATGTCAGATTCGTTATCAGCGCCCCAAATAACCCCTCTAGACAAAGTTATAGCGAAATTTTTTTTCGACCGAAGACGTGTCGGTGGAGTCGGAACTTTTAACTAGTGCCCTCTGATGTTATGTAGTAAAAGCAAAGAAAATCAAAATCATTGTGGAAAAATTGTGAATTGTCTTTGTTCCGTTCACCTGCTCATTCGTATTGTATTTTCCATAAAAATCTACTATGAAAACCCAAATGGTTCTTATTTCGTGTTCTTGAAGCAGGTATAGATAATGCAAAATTTGTTTCAGCGACGAGCACCTCGAAGCTTCATATCTGCAAGCGTTGAGATTTCTCGAACGAGGACGTGGACACGGCCTCGAAGGCAAGAAGGCCGCCTACCGTCTGCTCGATCAGACTGCACAGGCCGGGCACACTGACGCTATGAAACTTATGGGTTCGTAGGGGTTTCTCAGACATTTTTGAGGACTTCTAACGTGACCAACATCGAGGATTTCAGCATATGCCCATCTGTTCGGCGACCGTGCACGTTGGTCAATCGACGAGGCTAGGAAGATATTCGAAGATCTGGCAGAGAATGGTTCACCAGATGCTCAGCTTGGTATGTATTGTAGGGATATAGTGAACACGACTGATCTGAAAAATAGGCTTTCAACCACAAAATGGAATTTTTGTACGGTTTCGGTCTCCTCGTCAAAGCTTTATATTAGGTCGTTGCATATGAAATGACCGATTTTGACTGAAAACTTTGACAGATCATCACTTTGCTTGAAGCAGTTTTATTACTCGAAGTAAGCACCATTTCAATTAGTACACTTTCCCAACGCGACAATAACTTAGACATTCTATCTTTGTAAAAATCAGAACTACGAGAATTAATAAAACCTGAGAAGTCATTTTCGACATCATCTTGGTTGTTGATTTTTTATCCTTCACACGACGATCTAAATGCTTGAAAAAATCCCCCATATATAAAAGAGGAAAGGTTTCTGTCCGATGTTAGCCACCCGCAATTCGTATACTGCCTAGCTAGCCGGTTTAATCACCCAAGTTTGCGGTACGGTCGCCAGTTGTCCAACACGAAGACGCTTGACAATTGTCCAACACTGTTGTTTACCATCGACTGCCATCGACTGGCCGACGTAGGGTGATTTCGAAAGAGGTCTCTTCGCAATACGTGTCTAGTCATACCTCAGTGTTCTTTCCCAGCTCTCCTGTGTCGTGCAACTTTTCACTATTTTTACCGCAATACTCTTACCACTACCCCACTACCAGGGTTGCTGCTACTACAGAAATTGAATCCTTTTCCACTGTTCAGTATGGCAACCGGTTACTCCGTTCTGCACCTTTTTTGCAATTTTGCCTCACATAAGCCGTTTTTTATTTCAATTTACCTCTATGTTTGCCGCCATACTTTTACCACTACCCCTCTACCAGGGAAGCTTCGACTCCATAGTAAATTGAATCCTTTTCCACTGTGCAGTATGACAACTGGCTGCTCTTTTTTGAACTTTTTTCTACTATTTTGCATCGCAGATGGCATTTCTTGCGTTCAATTTTCCTCTATGTCTACAGCCCTACCTTGAACATTACCCCGCTACCAGGGAAGATACTACTCAGGGCTAGATTCATCAACCTGCATTCAATTCTCTGTGTCTACCGCCCTACAGTGACCACTACCCCACTGCCAGGGAAGCTACGACTCCAGGGCCGGATTCATCAACCGCTTACCGGTCGGTAATGGTAATGGGTAATGAAAAGCACGTTAGACCTGATGCTGATGAATCCTATATCAGGGGGTTTGACGGTACTTTTCATCGTTGCCGGCAGGTAAACTGTTGACGAATCTCGCCTCAAATACTGAATCTCTCCATTGTGCAGAATGACAGCCGGTTACTCTTTTCTGCACACTTTTGTTATCAACGCTGGGTAAGGAAGCATTCCTAGCGGGCTCGACGTTGCAATGGGCTTCTGACCCCATATGGCTTACCATACCCGACGCCGGCGAAGCCGGCTAGCCTAGTGATCAATGATAAGATGATAAGGTTGCAAAATCGGTCACTTCATATGCGACGACCTAATAGATCATTTTATTTCCAGGCATACCGCCAAGAATGTTAAACCTTCGGAAGACCTAAGCGATACAACTTAGTTTGTGGGCCTAGGTTGAGAATGATATCATTGAAAACTAAGCCTTGAAGTTACTAGAGAGCCGTTACTGTGTATAGGAAGTGTAGTAGTGCTATCACCGAAACCGTAGCAAAGAAAGGAGACGTTCATTAATACCTTATCGTTGTGCCACGCATTTTACTTCGTCACGTAGGCAGTTTGTATGCATATTTTACGTTTACGATGATTTTCGGTTATTGGTTCATCCCTCCGTGGTAAACATGCATACCATTTTCACGTAAAATTGCACTTTCTTGTAAACAAAGGGCTTGTTCATACTTCGCGAGGGAGCGACGGCAGAGGCGAAGGGGACAGGGCGAAGAATACGCATCGATCACTGCCGAGCTGTTGTCTGGGAAAAATCGATAGGTGTGTTTTGCTTTGACGCTCCTGTCGCGGAGTATGAACAGGCCCAAACGGGATGCTGCGGAAATCAAAGTGAACGTCTTCCAAATCAGCTCCTTAGAGGTTAAACTATAGACTCCAAAATTCTTGGAATAATTTTTTGTTCAAGGGAAACTTGGTATAACTTTCTTTGAAATTTTTTGGTTAACTCACTGAATGAAGTAACAATTTATGAATTTTTTATTTTTTCGAGAAAAATAGTGAACTAAATTTTGAACAGCAGCAGTCATTTAGCATATCAGAGGACGAGATCGCGTCATGCACTCGGAAAGCTTGTCAATTTTTAGTTGATTGATAGTATAAATGTCGCTTACATTAAGTGGTAAAGTGAGGATATGGGCGTTCCTTGCAATTGTTTTGTTGTCTCGTTTACTGACGTGAAATTCTATGCATACAGAAATATTGCTGTCAATGGAATAACAATCGCGTCGTCTTAGACGAGGACTTGCCGCGATCTCTCCTTTTGCCACTAAAAAATCTCCGCCTTCCTTATCTTTAAAGAAAGCCATAAAGCATTATTTTTCATTTAAAAATGCGAGTTCTATAAAATTCAAGCAAATCGTTCAGTTATTGGGTAGGTGAATTAAAAGCTCAAAGGAAGTTATACTAATATTTTCGTAGCAAAAAATTATTCTAACCCTTTTTGGAGAGTCTCCACATTAAGCTGGAAGGGAGCTCATTTTGATTAGGACGGTGTTCCGTTTGATTTTAGAAGCATCAAGTTTGTTTGGAACAGTCTCCAAATTGGTTTGGAAAGTGTAAAATTTGACGTGAAGGTGGTATATATTCCTCTATGACTTGTGGTTATCAGTTGGTGAGAAAGTCAATGCTTGATCCTTCCTTGAAGCAGCTGATATGATCTACCAACCTGTCTCAGTGTGATAGGCTGCGTAATAACTGCCATGGGTGCTGAGCCGAACGTAAAGCTTTCTCCTAATGGGGTCCAGATCTTTGCTTCAAGAATATTGCTCCCTAGATGGTCTACAGGGTGGCTGAAAAGTTCGGGCAATTTTTCAAAGTATTTCAGCAGTACGAAAAAACTACATAAACGCCAAAGATTTACAAACAAAAATAACAGAAACTTCATTAGATCAACAACAACATAATACAACAGGAAAATTCACAACAAGTGCTCAAAATTTCCTCCTTTGGCTTCAATACATTTTCGCAGTCGTTTTGGGAAGTCGCTGATGATGGTCGCACACTGCTCCGCTGTAATCTCGTCCCAGGATCTCAACAACGCCGATTTCAGCTGCTCAACGGTGGCGTATCTTGTAGTGGAGATCTTCTGCTCCATGATCGACCACACAGAATAATGCATCGGGTTGAGATCAGGCGAGTTGGATGGCCAGATGTCCCTGCTCCAAAACCCTGGGAAGAGCTCCTCGCAAACGGCGATCGTGGATTTGGCGGAATGCGCTGGTGCCCAGTCCTGCTGAAGAGAAAATCCGGTTTCGCCAAAATGGCTCGTCGCCCACGGCTCCAGTACGTCGCGGAGGACATATTGCTGGTAGCTGGCAGCGTTAATTTTGACGTTCTGCTCCATGAAGACCAGCGGCGTCTTTCCGGTAGCGCATATTCCAGTCCACACCATCACCGAGGCTGGAAAATGGCGGCGGCTGATGGTCCTTGCGGCCGACGTCTTCTGCTGACCCTTCTTAAGCAGCTGCCGGCGATTCTGATGGTTGTGAACCGGCTGGACCGTGAAGATCTTCTCGTCGGTGAACAGCACCTTCGACAAGCGACCATCGCCGACCAGCTGACGCATTCGCCTGCATTTCCTCAACCTCTCAGCTTTCATCGCGTCGTTGAGGAAGTGAATACGAGCTACTTTGTAGCTGCGTAATCCCAGCTTCCTCCTGGCAATATGCTGGACTCGTTCCCTACTGATCCCGAGATCCGTAGCCATCTTGTTCATCGATACCTCAGAATTCCGGCTAATGCGACAACGAACCTTGTTGATGTTCTCCGGTGTTGTCGCAGTGGTGGGACGGCCGCTGCGGGGACGGTCCGAGGTCCCGCCAGTCTCCTTGTAGCGTCTTACAATCTTGTAGACGGTCCTTTGTTTGAAGCCGGTTGTTCGAACTATGTCCGCGGTCCTCATTCCCGTCTTGTGCAGCTCGACGACGGTGATACGCTCACTTTCACGAGACATAACGCAAGCGCAACTGAAAACGAGAAAACTGGAGCAACAGATTCTAGATCAAAATTGCGCGAGGAATACAACGGAAACAACAGAAATAACAAAAAACCTCAATTTCAAGGCCAAAAGTAGCGCCGCAAAAAATTGCCCGAACTTTTCAGCCACCCTGTATAGTACCTGCAATTACTTTCTTCTTTTTACTTCTGATCTATACAAAGCCTTTGAGGTATAAATTCTCTTTGTTAAGGTCTCGCATTCATGCACGCCACTGGCATAGGCATGGCCAGATCGAATCAAGCCAAGGCACTGGTGTATTACATGTTCTCGGCACTGGGAGGAAACCCTCTTGCGCAGATGGCTATGGTAAGATAATCATTTTCATGGCCTTTTAGCAAGACACGTTGGTTACGTAAGGACTCGCATCGATTCTCAAGGTCAAACGTAGGCTGGAGGCTCGAGTTATAATCGAATTTTTATCCCATGAGTCAAGGAGCCTAACCATGGTCACATCAAACCCTACTGTTCAATAAAACAGCACGTGTTCTATGAAGTTAAGCGTTCCTTAACTTGTTTGCTTAGAATTGGAAGCATAGAGAACTAAGAGACTACTGCGAGTGATTTTGACCACCAGCTATGTAAAAACGAAGCTGTTGTATATGTCGTACCAATGTCTAAGTTAGCTTAAATCTGTGTCTGTTCAGGGCTACCGATACTACGCCGGTATTGCAGTTCCACAAAATTGCGAGAATGCTCTATCGTACTACGAGAAGGTAGCCGAGAAAGTAGCGGATGGGTTTAAATTCTCTACTGGTCTAGCGATTCAGCGTATCAGGCTTACTGACGAGATGGTAGGTTAGGCCTAGGTTTCTTGAAGCTTTACGTTCTTCAGAACTAACTACCTTACTACGTCGATGAGAATTACCTTTAGGAACCTTCATCGACGAACACAGTTACGACGCCGATGGACCAGAATCTGATCGAGTACTATCGTTTTCTGGCTGAGAAGGGCGACGTTTCCGCTCAGGTTAGAGTTGTTCGCCTTTTTTTGTTCTCGCGCGTTCATATTAGTGTTAACAACGCTGATATATATTCTTTCTTTGCTATTGTTCCGGAATTCCAGGTTGGACTCGGACAGCTGTATCTGACTGGTGGAAGAGGCGTCGAGCAAAACTTTGATTTGGCCAACAAGTACGCCTTCTTACCAATAAATTGGTTTTTGATTAGTTCACCCCTTTTTGGCAACTTACCCATGTAACAAATGACTTCAGGTACTTCTCAGCAGCCGCAGAGTCTGGCCATGCTGGGGCTTTCGCATTCCTTGGAAAGATGTACCTCGACGGAACGCATGTTACACCTCAGGACAACACCACGGCCTTCAACCTGTTCCTGAGAAGCGCAGACAAGGTGAGGGTCTCAATTATGTATCATTACAATGATTCGACCAGCAGAAGGCACCGGTTTTACTACTGAGTGGCTCGTTTTGAAGTTCTGTTGCGAACTCATCGGTCCTGTTAGATCAGGTGACGATAGTCTTCTCAACATAGGGCGCGAAGGCGAACCGCAGTGGTGCGGGAACAGCATGACAGCGGCAGCCAGTCAGCCAAACAGGGCACATGAGTGACTATCGCGCACAGCGGTGCACTCCCGCACCCTCTGCTGCGCGTTCCCTGCTATGCATATTCGTGACGTGATGCCGTCTTCATAAATGTCTCGACGTTTCCGTAGGTTCGCTCTCGAATCTTGCCAACGAAGTAGAATACTTTCCACGCCCGACTTACCTGAATCTTGCCATTGTTGGCACTGATATTCCCTAGTTTGGTCAGCTGTAAACCTAGAATGATATCATCCATGACAGCTGTCGTTAAATCTTGGCATGACGTTACATCAACAGGACTGTTCGAGCTGTCAAGCCAAAATTGTTATCCATATTTCATTCGGCTGACGTTTCGGCGTAACCGCCTTCTTCAGAGCCTGGAAAAGTCAAGCGAGGCTGAAAGGTCGTCCAAGAACCATTCCAAGTCACAGGAGTTTTAGGAATTAATAAGGAAATGAGACGAAAAAGGAGATAACGCTAACCACAGTGGTCAGGTCAAATTTAACCACCATTACTTTGGAATTCGCTCACATAAGGTGAAATGGCGTTTGAGCGACTAGACTTTCGAATGAGCTCGAGTTTTCCAGGCACCTACGAAGGGGACAACGCCGAAACATACATTAGCCATGTGAAGGTTCACACAGATTTTGGTTCACAGCTGAGAACAAACTACTAAAGTAGAATACTTGTGCACTTGAAAGCTATTGTAACCCTTCCGACATTTATTACTTTCACGCTAAAACCCTTGTTTGCTGATGCTTCAAGCCAAGGTATTGTTGAATGCTACGGAGTGCAACGTTTGCAGTTTTGAGTCCGCCCGCTGCACGAGAGGTCCGAGGATATCTAAGGGTCTATCCATAGTCCGAAAGGAGCGACGGTTCGCTCGAACAAGGCATGCATATCGATGTTTTTCTAAGCAGTCGCTCGGTATTAATAGATCCGTATTCTTCGCATGTGACTCACTTGCTCCTGTCGCGAACTCTGAATAGGTTGTAAGCGACCTCGGGACTGTTAGTAACACTGTCGTGAAGGACTAAATAGGGAGAAAGTTTAAACATTTAAATTTACTCTGATTTTTAGGGTAACCATAATGGACAAGCTGGTCTCGGTGTTATGTACTTGCAAGGAAGAGGAGTTCGGAAAGATTACGAGAAAGCCTATCGTCTGTTCTCATTGGCTGCCGAGCAAGGATGGGTGGATGCTCAGTTGTATCTCGGCGAGATGTACTTCAGTGGGTTTTCTTGTCAGCGTTGTTTTCTTGAGGTTTGATCAAAGCCTTAAAACCTTCCTTCCAGAGGGACTTGGCGTGAAGAGAGATTTCAAAGCGGCGCTGAAGTACTTCCAAATGGCAACGCAGAACGGACACGTGTTGGCTTCGTATAACTTGGCTAGAATGCACTCATCAGGCAAGGCCTATAGCTTTTTCCCATATCATGTCGAGGGTATCTTCGAAATGAATTTTTATTGAGTGGCAATATATTTTAATTACTCAATTATTAATGTTCTTCTTACTCGCCTATTTTATCTACAATTTAGGGATCGGAGTCTTGAGGCAATGCACTACAGCTGTGGAGTTCTACAAGAATGTGGCCGAACGAGGACGATGGAGTGAGCGCCTGATGGAAGCCTATACAGCGTACAAGGTACTAAATGATATTTGATTTTCTGTGTATTGAATGCAGAGGAACTGCTCTGCGTTGCTTTTCGAAGGGGATTCTGGAGCGTTTTGTTACAAATCGGGCCAGCTTCGGTTTATTAGAGACAAGTACTCCGACACGCCTAACGACGTGTCCCGCATTTGCGCGCTTCGCGCGACTTTGGAACATCATTGACCTACGGAAAGCAGTTTTTGGAAAACTTAAAGTTCGCTATCCTCTTGGATCTGCTGTGTACTTTATTGGCATCAAGCCGTTCATCACTTCCGTGCGTTCATCATAGACATTTTCTCCGGACCGTCCAGTAACGCCATTGGTTTGTGCTGCACAGTACTTCTGCCCTCAGGTGGCTCCTCCGCAACCGTTCTCATGCCCAACAGCTTGTGTTTCCGGATGTCGTTAACATGCCTTCCGAATCCTGACGCCAGGTTCCCTCTCACTCGTTTCTTCTTATTGGACCTAATTGCTGGTCCGCCTTCACTGGTCTCCCCCCCCCCCCCCACCGCCGCTTTCCTCCCCCACTTTCCTGGTCCCAACTCCTGGCCCACTTCCTTGTTTCCACTAGACCCGTTAGTGGTCTCTTGTTGGTTTCTTCGTCCTGGTCCCTCCTCCAGGTTATTCCTTACGTTCCTGGTAGCTCTCCTGGTCCACCTTAGAGGTTCCCTTACTTCCCTTCACCACCCCTTAGCGGTCCACCCCTGCTCACGGCAGACGTCGTTGACACGTATTCGGAACCAGAACGCTCAGAAACGCGCGCAGATGCCGCTGTGCAGGAGGAGGCTGCGCTTCCTCGGCTGCAGCAGAATCCCATGTTAAATTCTGAATGCGGCCGCTCGTCGTACGACGAGGTTGTCACCTCTTCGGATTCCAGACGCTTGTTGCGCGATGTAGGGGACCCGTCTTCTAGATGCAGACGCTCAGAAACGCGCTCAGATGCCGCTGTGTCAAGCAAGAGGAGGCTGCGCATCCTCGGTTGCAGCAGCATCCATATTGAAAGGCACATTTTGTCCGCGCGGGGTTCAATGAGGCGTTCTCACGACGCCTCATCATCTACAGCGCGGTCATCTAACTCAATTATATAGTGGTAGGTCATTTTCTTTGGATGTGCCTTGTGACAATGCTGTTTTTGGCTCGATGACCTCTTGGCCTTAACAGTTCTACCTTAGTAGCGTCCTTTCTTTCCCGAGCATTTGTTTGGTTTGCTCGTTTGTGTTCAGGACCACTGATCCATTCACTGCTAGTATGGTGTACGGTATCCTTTATTGTAAGTAGTTGCCTGAAGGATATTCAAATGTATGCACGTGACTCTTCGTGGTAGAGCCCACTGGAGCAGCGTCAAGGGGGGGGGGTATAAATACCCCTAGCGAAGTCTTGGTAGTCTCAGTTTGTTGTTGTGTTCGGTGGAGGACGGTCGAGCCTGCTTCTTCTCACCTTTAGTCACTACAGAAAGTGAGTAGTGGGGGATTGCACCCATCGGGTCGCTGCCGAGCAAGAGAGTGGCCTCGGCGCACCTCTAATGGAGACGTAGAACCCAGCACATTTGACGACTTGTGTTGAGCTCCGATGGAGTGCTTGCCAGTTGGTGGCTCTGGTTCATCCTTTATTATGTTGCTGTAGTAGCTCACCTCTCAGGACCCACGACAAGATTCTAACACATACTTAGAGAAAAGTCGGTTAGTGACCGAGTACGAAAGGGTTAGGGACAGATTTTCTGCTCGGTTTGAACCTTGTCGTGTCTCGGACACTAAGTTGGTTAGTACGCTTTAAAGGATTTGAAATCGAGTACGAAATCTCCCCTCCCCCTCTCCCGCCGCGCAGTGGCAACACGTGCTGCGGGGGCGTGGTGGCCTTTCGTGCTTAGCTCCAAACCCTTTCATGGTCGCTTACTGACCAACTTAGTATCTGAGACACCACACTGTTCAGGCCGACCACTAAATCTGTTCCAAACCCTCTCGTGCTCGGTGACTAGCCGACTTTTGTTTGAGTATGGAAACGTCACCCATGGATTTAGAACAATCAGTGACAATCGTCTGCAGGATGCTATTGATATAATAAGTGACTGGTCCAAAGCTTGGGACTTACCTCTTTCTGTTCAAAAAACTAAGGTACTCCACTTAGGCAAGGATAACCCTAGTTGTAGCTACTCTATGGATGGAGCTAGAATTCAAGCAGTAAGTGAAATTAAAGATCTAGGTTTTCTTTTGAACAATGCACTTAGTTTCGATGAGCACTGTAAAATTATTGCTGCCCGAGCCGATCAAAGACTGTTTCTTCTTTTTAAAACTCTCTTGTCTAAGGATCCTAGGCTTCTAACGAGGGCCTACAAGGCCTTTGTTAGGTCCTTGCTAGAGTATGGTACTTGTGTTCATTGTCCCTATAAGAGGGAGATCATAGCAAGGTTAGAGCGTGTTCAGAATAGCTTCACTAGAAAAGTTTTTCTTAGGTCCTTCGGTTTTAGTTATGGTACTGTTCCTAACAGTGTTGTTCGTAATAAGATTTTGGGATTGCAGTCGTTGGCCACTAGGAGGAAAAGAAATGATCTATTTCTCGTCTATAAAATCTTGTGCGGGAAGGCTTCCATTAGATCTAACAACCTGTTCAAGTTGATGCCATCGAAAACCAGAGGTAACAGGTTTAAGCTAAGTTTCGCTAGACCCAGAACCACATTGAGGAGACAATTCTTTTCCTGTCGTGGTGCGTTGGAATTTTCTAAGATTATCAAGAAGAACCAGCTGCCTAACAATTTTAGTAAGTTCAAAACAATTGTCCATCGGTACCTGCAGGCGGAACTATGAAGCTCTCTGTTTTTCTTTCCTTCTTCGTTTTGTTGCCCAATATTTTTTTCTTCTTTCTTCGCTCTATGTTTTTCTCATTCTTTTTTTTTAATAGTTGTGTTTAGTTGATCCGTTTCCTTTTTTGCTGTAGTGTTGTGAGCAGTTGTACTGTACATGCGTATGCATGTAATAAATGTAAACCCAGTGGCTCTGTTTCCCAACACTTTGTAGCGAAGGAAGGCGCTTAATTAGTTAACGACTTGTGCCCTTACCGCCGGTTATCCTACTTTTTCAGTGAACAATAATTGACCACTTAAACTAAATATAATGAAAACTCCTTCCTCAAACGATTCAGTACAGGCGAATGAATCGCAATATCCTTAGGAACTAGAAAACGTGAAGCCGATAGTGAGATGAAGATGATTTCTCATAAAATACCTTTTATTCATGCAGAACTGTGTTTAAAGTTTTGACAAATTATTGTTGTATTCGTTTTGAATGAACGAATATTTATATTTGCAAAAAATCCTGACTTCTGTCAATTGCAAAACCGCGCTCGAAAGAGTTTCACGATTCTTTTTCGGCTGGTGCTGTTGTGTTCTTAAAACTGGGATTAAACATCCTGCACCATTCCCAATTCTTTTCCAAAATCGTTCAGCAAGAAGTTTAAAAAATCCTAAACAGAAAGGACATTTGAGAAATTAACTACAAATTAGTTTTTATAAAGGTATAGACGTTTTTTTTAAAGAATACGCGATGTTTTGGTAGAGTATACCATACTTTTTCAGTGAATGAAATACTAAATCGCATTGAAAAAAAAAACGCGCTTTTCACTTGTGCAATTCTTGGAAGAAATCGCTTTCGTCGTTCTTTAAAAAAGCCAATTTCTTCTGTATTCTTTTGTAGTCAACTGATTTTGCATCGCTTTTCGTTGAATAAGTGTTCTTCGCTTTTTCCATTCTTCAAAAGGCCAACGTTTGTTGTATTGCTTTCTGCTCAACTGATCTTGCATCCCTTCTGGCCCAGTTTTGGCCCATTAAATGTCCCATGTTCAATCCGGTTTTTATTGTCATTTTATTAAAATTCGTTGTTTAAGTATGTGGAGAGATTTCTTCTGTGCAATTAAACCAGTAGCGGTGTTATATTATAGGAAGGACGGAGAGACGAGGCAGCCATCAAGTACTTGTTCCTTGCCGAACTGGGCTATGAACCAGCACAAACGAATATTGCCTACATCTTGGATAGAGGTGAGAAGCTTTGCGTTATTGTTGTCTTCATTCTCCTATATCTACTAGGTTTCACTTGGTCACTGGCAGCGGATTAGTGGGGGAAGGCTGGGAGTCATGCGCGGTCCTCGAATCAAGGTCTGCGGTTAGTTGGCGGCCCGTTTGGATCAATCAGGCTTTCATCACCTGTATCACCTGTTCATCGAGTTGCTCGAGCCGGCGCCAGCAGCGTCTCTATTCGTCCCTGTCGCGACCAGTGTGCTCCAATGGATCCTCCTCGCTCGGGGACACGAAGAGCATCATATCGGTCGTTCAGGGCTTTCACGAAGAAGTCCGACCAACGCTTTGGTGCGCGGCCTGGTGTTATTTTAGCATCCCGTGAAATCCAGTCGGTGATGGCTCTCGTCCAGTAGGTGTCTTCGAAGAGCATTACGTACCCGGCCCACCTAATTTTCGACGACTGCGCCATGCAACAGCGTCTCTGATCTCCGAACTTTGACGAAGCTCGTAACCCCGGAGGCGTTCTCTCACTTGCCTTTCGTCACTAAGGAAGATGTTTCGGAGTTGTAGAGTTAGTACCAGAATGTGTCTGGAGTGTGAAACACTTGTGTGGCCTATCCCACGGAGGAATTGATGAATGCCGGTCTTTATCCCTTCATCTTTTATGTTATAACAATAGTAAATGTCAGTATTTATGTTTTTATTCATTCCAACACATTCATTCTCACCTCAGATGGCGAGCTCTGCCAACAGATCAATAACATTGATTGAAAATGCCTGACAGATCGATATTGCTATTACGTTACGAATCAGGGTGTGCCGTTAAATAGTAAAATTTCGTTTAAAAAAAGTGTAGATAGCGGTGTTGTATTGCTTCAATCGAAAAACATCAGTGGACCGTTTTATTTACCTTCGTCACGACAGGTGGGCGCTTTCAAATGAATCCTTTGAATCTTCTTGAATTTTGACAACTTTCGAAATCAAGCTGAACACTTTCCAATAGAAACGAACGCATTCCAAATTGAATTATTAAATAACTAACCATTACTTCGACAGCGTTTCCTATTCCTAGCGTTTCCTATTGTTGGGATTTTTTCCAATATTATTACATTATACAATAGTATAAGAATCAGTCTGAAAGGCTGTTGAAATAATTTTTAATAATTTCATTTGGAAGGCGTTCGTTTTTATTTGGAAGGTATTCAGTTTGATTTCGAAAATTGTGTCAAAATTCTAAAAGTTTCAAAGGTTTCATTTGAAAAGTACATAAAACGGCCCCACTGATATTTTTCGATTGAAGCAATACGACACAGCTGTCTATACTTTTAACGAAATTTAACGATGCACACCCTTATTATAGAACCTGTATAGCAGCCAATATATTCGTGCAATTTCCATTTCCATGGTTTCACGGGAAGAAACCGATGACATCGGCTGAATAGTTGTGATAGCCTCCCAGCTATACCGTTTTTGTTTTAAGACGAATACTTTTCGAGTAGAAATGAACACAAATGAAATGAAGTAAAAATAGATTAATAAACTTTAATCTTGCATAGGGGCGCGTGTAGCGCAGTCGGAGGAGGCGCGACTGTCGCGTGCACCCAATACCAGGTTCCTGGTTCGGATTTCCCGCCCAGGCCAACCAAGCCTTCCATCCCTCCGGGGTCGGTGAATTGGTACCAGACTAGTCTGGGAAGGATAGAGCGCTGACTTGTTCATCGGCTGGCCACCGCAAGTCATTGTATGGCCAAATACGCATTCATGTCGCCTCCACAACATCCCGTAGAAGTATGATGCGCTGGTGCATCCCAGAAGGGATTGAGTAACGCCGTCCTTTATCCTTTTATCCTTTAATCTTGCATGGTTATCTATGTAAAGAATAAAGATTAAATAAAAATAGACTACCAAATGCTAGTTTTATTTCTTTTGTTCCGTTTCACATTAAAATGGGATCGATTCAAAGTGAAGTGTCCTATTTAATGGCACATATTAGCCTTGAAGGGCGCGTGTAGCGCAGTCGGAGGAGGCGCGACTGTCGCGTGCACCCGACACCAGGTTCCTGGTTCGGATTTCCCGCCCAGGCCAACCAAGCCTTCCATCCCTCCGGGGTCGGTGAATTGGTACCAGACTTGTCTGGGAAGGATAGAGCGCTGACTTGTTCATCGGCTGGCCACCGCAAGTCATTGTATGGCCAAATACGCATTCATGTCGCCTCCACGACATCCCGTAGAAGTATAATGCGCTGGCGCATCCCAGAAGGGATTGAGTAACGTCGTCCTTTATCCTTTATTAGCCTTGCATGGGCGGACATATGGACAAACAGACGCATGGATTAGCTCTTATTGTTAGATGTAATAGAGAGGCAGATCAGCAAGAAGGGACGCAGAATTCTTTGCTGTTTTGACAACGGTGGGTCTGAAATTAGGTTTCACTGGTCACCAATATGGGGAACTTTGATCCGATTTTCAGGCATCTCAAATGTATGTGAAATTTGGGGCCGAGCCTAACAACTCGAGCGGTAGCTAATATCCAGGTGTATTGGAGGAAGTCTTCGAGTTCTCTCCCTCTGTGTTCCTTACTCTTTCAGATCTTTTAAGTGTTTGGTGACAAGCCCCACTACTTGTTTCAATTCTGTGTTATAGACTTCATTGGTATATTAAGCAGCAACCTTTTAAGGAGAGGCCGACTCGCTGTTCCCTGCCTCCAAGGAGAACGTACTCGAGAGAGCTATTGTACAGTGGCAACGAGCAGCTAACCAGGAGTATCCATTGGCGAGAATAAAGCTTGGCGACTACCATTACTATGGATGGGGAACGCCGCCTGACTACCAACAGGTGACTAAACATTTCTGAGCGAAGTAATTGTATGGTAAGCCTAGATCCTTTTTCAGGTTCTCTCTGCCTAGCGAAGTATTATAGAACTGAAATCTAATTAGAGAGGTTTTTGTGTATCAGTACTAGACGATGTCGAAATGATCCTTTGCTTTTATGCGACAGTGTATAGCCACATGCTTTACTGGTCATTAGGGAGCCGCTAAACTGAATTCAGAATCCTCCTACCTCCGACGGATTAGCAATGTCCTACTCTAGGCCAGACATCGGCGTATAGGTATGCCGAATCGAAACCAAAGTTGTCACAGCCCCTTGTAGAGTAGCATAGAAAAATCTCTTGCTTTCGATAAAAAGGGCATTTCGAGTCGAACTAACTAGGACTCTTTGCTTAAAATATAGCAATTTCTTCGGTCTTCTCGTTCACCATTGCCCAGTCACGCTCTTTGACTTCACTACAGCGATGGAGAACATTCAGGAGTCGGATTCGTCAACGAGTTAAATAACTTTAACAGGGAATTCACAGCGGAAAGCTCAGATAACGCGGCTTATCGCTCACCATATCGTTTGATAAGCCGCGCTATCAGGGATTTCGGTAATTTTCTCTGCTAAATTGTTGTAAGTCGTTGATGAATCCGGCCCCAGATGGACAGTGGTCAAGTACTGTTTTTCAGGCCGCCCAGCACTACAAGGTGGCAGTGGAACGTCACGCTACTGCACAGGCCATGTTCAACCTGGGTCTGATGCATGAACAAGGCCTTGGAATCACCCGGGTAGGTTTTTGAAGTGTCGTGGAAGTTATCGCATTAAAGGAGAGCTATGTCATCAACCTAAAGTTCTGTTTTAGGATCTTCACTTAGCAAAACGTTTCTATGACATGGCAGCTGAGCAGAGCTCTGATGCCGCCGTTCCGGTGGCGCTAGCGCTTGCTAAACTGACCGTACTGTTCCTTCTGGAGCAACTAAACAGGGTAAGTCATCGTTTTTAGGCCGCTCTCCAATCTGAGCGAAGATCTAACAGTTTCATATCAGATTGGACACCTTTCAAATTAAGTTGAACACTCTTCTATAGCTTGATGCTTTTGAAATCAAACTGAACATCTTCCAAATCAAAATGAGGTCTTCAGGAAGGAAATAACGACTCTCCGAGGAAATAGGGGTATTTTTGTTAAGGAAAATTTAGTCTGAATTGCTTTGAAGTTTTCAAACACGCCTTTAATGCATAAGTGAATACACTGTTTGAAATTTTATAAAACTTCAACTTTTTTGGCATCCATTTACAGACGTTCTTTGCTTCCTTTACGTAGAGTTGCGCAGATATACAGGGTGCGTAAAAAGTATTGACGCACTAAACGTAAACGTTAGACATAACAACACATCATAAAATTTAACAAGTTCATATACAAAATGTCAACAATGCCATAGCGATCAGAATAGCATCACTTGTAATTTATATGGGCTTCTTTGCTGCGAATGCAGGGGCGAAGACGACGAGGAAAGGCGTCGACGGTGCGCCGCAAATAGTCCACGTGGATTTCGTTCCATGCTTTGACCTTCAATGACTTGATACTTTTGTGCATTCAACTTGTAAAAGTGTTACATACTCTTCAAGAACCTCCAAAGTGCTAATTCTGGCGGAAGGCTCGCTGCAAGCAAGGTGCATCCGACCAGTATCATGGTTCGAACATTCATCACAAGCGCCTCTCGTTTTCGTGGATACAGAAGTGAAGATAAACCAGTAGAACTATCTGTATTGATGTCCTGAAGAGGAAACTGGTTCCTTGGCTTGAATCCTACCTCGAGACTAACCGGGAAACTATCTCATCGGTAGGTCGGAACGGCCCAAGAGTTGTATATGGGCAGAATCGCCTCTCCCTGGGAAACAACAAAATGTAAATATCTCGACCCCAATACAACTCTGCGCAGAGTTAGGGGCGACGGAAGTTGGGCCCCTGGTGGTGTTAGCGCTATGCCTGCAGGCAGGGGCCGGACTCAAGTTGGCTGGAAACAGCGATGACGAGTGAGCGATGGGGGCACAGTGAGTAGAGGAGAGGTGTAATCCCCGTGATCGCTGTTTTCAGCCAATTTGAACCCACCCTTCGCACGCAGGCAGAGGGTTAACGCTGCCAACGGTCCAGCTCCCCTCGTCCCTAACTCGGCGCAGAGTTGTATTGAGATCGAGATATTTGCATTTTGTTGTTTCCCAGAGAGAGGCGATTGTGCCCTATACAACACTTGGGCCGCTCCGACCTACCGTTGAGATAGTTTCCTGGTAAGCCGTATGTCTTCCAGCAGGATTAGACGCCTGCGCAGACTCGAGGATTGTTCAGGACTGGTGCCGCGCCAACTTGAAGACTTCATTTCGGCAGAGGAATGGCCTCAGTATAAACCAGATTTGAATCCGCTGAATTACTCCGTATAGGGGAAGTGTTGAAGAACAAGGCTTGTGCTACTTCCCACAAAACTATGAAGTCAGTAAAGGATGATGTGGTCAAAGCATGGAACGAAGTCGACGTGGACTACTTGCCGCGCACCGTCGATGCCTTTCCTCGGCGCCTTCACCCCTGCATTCGCAGCAAAGAAGCCCATATAAAATACAAGTGATGCTATTCTGTTCGCTAGATCATTGTTGACATTTTGTATATAAACTTGTTAAATTTTATGATGTATTGTTATTTATAACGTTTACTTTTCGTGCGTCAATACTTTTTATGCAATCTATAAACGGTACTACAGGAGCAGTTGTAAAAACACCTATATCCTCCCTTCGCTGTTTATTCAAGCAAAACTCGCGACGAGCTTTTTAAGTGCATGGCGCAATCTCGTCCCTTCATGCGCTAGAATTGCTGCCGTATTGCGCTTCAAAAATTTATTTTAATACCTTTTAATACCTCAAAAAATAAAAGTTATGAAATTATTACACTCATTCGGGAAATTGGGCTAAAATTCTTAAGAAAAGTTAAAAGAAAGTTAATTTCAAATTTTTCTTGAACAAAAAATTATTCAGTTCTATCCTAGGTGGGAGGGGCAACAGTGAAATGTCGAGTGCGGGCGTTATCCCCCTTCCACACAACCGTCTCCCCTAAATTTAAAGGAAATCCCTCGTGTCATTGGACAGCAAATGAAGCTCTCGTAGAAGCTTAAGGAATTGGAGACGTAAATCACTATACAGAGTGCCTGAAAAGTTCGGGCAATTTTTAAAAGTATTTAAGCATTATGAAAAAACTACATAAACGAAACAGATTTACAAACAAAAATAAGAGCAACTTCGTTAGATAAACTGCAATAGAGTACAACAGAAAAATTCACAACAAGTGCTCAAATTTGCCTCTTTTGGCTTCAATACATTTTCACAGTCGCTTTGGGAAGTCGCTGACGATGACCGCGCGCTGACTCGTCGAGAAGATCTTCACGGTTCAGCCGGTTCACAACCGTCAGAATCGCTGGCACCTGCTCAATAAAGGTTAGCATTCGGCCGCAAGGACCATCAGCCGCAGCCATTTTCCAGCCTCTGTTATGGTGTGGACTGGGATATGCGCTAGCGGAAGGACGCCACTGGACTTCATAGAGCCACCGTCGAAATCAACGCCGCCAGCTACCAGCAGCGTGTCTTCCGCGACGTACTGGAGCCGAGGGCGACGTGACCTTTTAGCGAAACTGGATTTCCTCTTCAGCATGACTGAGCACCTGCGTATTCCTTCAAGTTGCCGTTTGCGAGGAGCTCTTCCCAGGCTTTTGGAGCAAGGACATATGGCCATCCAACTCGCCTGATCTCAATCAGATGGATTGTCCGGTGTGGTCAGTCATGGAACAGAAGATCTCTATTACAAGATATGACACAGTGGAGCAGCTGAAAGCGCCGTTGGTCAGTGTGCGACCATCGTCAGCGACTTCCCAAAGCGAACGCGAAAATGTGTTGCAGCAAAAGGAGGCAATTTTGGGCACTCGTTGTGAATTTTTCTGTTGTTGTTGATCTAGTGAAGTTGCTGTTATTTTTGTTTGTATTGTTTCTTTTATGTAGTTTTTTTTTCGTGCTGCTAAAACACTTTGAAAAATTGTCCGAACTTTTCAGCCACCCTGTAGGTCCCCTACGATTAGAATAAAGGATAAAGGACGGCGTTACTCAATCCCTTTTGGGATGCGCCACGCATTCTACTTCTACGAGATGTCGTGGAGGCGATTTGAATGCGTATTTGGCCATACAGTGACTTGCGGTGGCCAGCCTGAACAAGTCAGCGCTTTATCCTTCCCAGACAAGTCTGGTACCAAATCACTGACCCCGGAAGGATGGAAGGCTTGGTTGGCCTGGGCGGGAAATCCGAACCAGGAACATGGTATCGGGTGCAGGCGACAGTCGGCGCCTCTTCGTTATACGCGCTCACGATTAGATTTCTTTTGATTCGATTAGAATAGATCCAATTATTCTAACCATATTGGAGAGTGTCGTTCATCCTGTAAGAAGCTTGTTTCAATTTGGAAGACGTTCACTTTGATTTCAGAAGCAGCAACTCTCTTCAGAAGAGTTTCCAATTTAGCATTAAACGTGTCCAGACTGATTTTAAAAAATGTCCAATGCGACGTGAAAATTGTGTATTTCACTGACCGCATGCTTCAGAACCCAGTCGTGCAGCTGCTGGACACGTACGTCGGGCCGAACTGGGACATCGTGGCGATGTCGTTGCTCGCCGGTGTGCCGGTGATCATGTTCCTCAGGTGGAGGCGCGCTCAGCATATATAAGCAGGGTTTCCCACGTGGTGATTAGAATGATTCCTTCGCTTCGCTTTGTTCTTTGGGTATGAAATTCGAGACTCTGTCCATTCCGCCTTATCGTAGTAGTTCTGAGGTCAGCGTGTGTGTGAGTTGGTTTGGCGTCGCTAGTTCTCAACGTCTCTCGGACTGGTTCGGGATTGTTCACGGATTGTCCTATGTCTTTCGGTCCTCTAGTGTGTTATGTAGGTTTTATGTGCTTAGTAATATGAAGTAAGCGTCTTCAAGTGTTGTTAAGCAGGCTTATGTTCGTGATAGAGATCCAATGAACCTGCCCCAGATTCCTAGACATAATATACGTGCGAGAGCGAATCCTTCACTGAACTGTTGTCCAAAGAAGCATGCATGTGTTTCTAATTTGTAGTGCGTTTTTTGTTGTTCCGCCGTTTACTAGGCCTATTTGCATTCTTGCTGCTTTCAAAACGCCGTTTAAGTCCTCTTTGCCACCTTAACACTACAACTAATCGCCCAAGAAGCTGCCTTTTTGCTCTGTGGACGGACATTTATGGCACTCCTCAAGATCAGCTGTGATATGATACTGTTTGATTGCGTTTCGTCGTCTGTTTTCCCATTGTGTAGTAGTACTAAAGATTGTTTTTCTGTGAGAGATGTCGCTATATACGGTTATGGTCAAATTAGTGTATTGTTTAGTAAAATGGTTGATAGCGTGTGTGATGTAAAGAATAAACTATTTATATATACTCTTTGATCTCTGTAGTAGCGAAGATGCCGAAGTCGGTCGGAATGCTGAAGTATCTAGGGATAGCGAATGAAGTGGAGAGCTCTGATGTGGTATTTAGGGCAAAGATGGCTTCGCTGCTACCGTTCACGCAGATTCGTACCAACACCGTCAACTTTTTCATGAGAAGTCAGTGGTGTTTTCGATTTCTCAAGGTGTCCCAGCCATCAGTAAGCGTCCTCGATGAGTGCAATTACGGTGCACCGTGGTGCAGCCAATCCCATCACCGATTAGCGTTGGAGCGCGGAAACTTTGGGGCGCACTGCTCCTGTGGCCACCGACATTCGTCACTTATCCAGCATGACCTGCTTGGTAAAGCGGTTTACTGATGTTGTTTCAACAATTCTGGGGGGGGGGGGAGTGGTAGGTTTGGAAACGACTAAGCACCGAAGCGCTCACAGCTGTAGCGCATGCGGCTTTAAAAGTGCGCAGGAAACGCCTGAAAATTGTGTAAACGTCAAAACTCCTCAAATCTCAACCACTCAGTTGAAATGCAAAAACACCATAACGCAGGGGAATCGAACCCCAACCTGCCTCGCATGAAGCAATGCCGCTGTCCACTGCGCCTTTAGCTGCTTGCCCACAGTGCTATCGCGGGGGTACAAGAAGTCGCACAGATTCCGCGCACCAACGCTAATCGGCGTTGGGATTAGTATCAACATGGTGTACCTTAATATTTTCTTCCCTGATCCTAAGGTATTAAGTTCTCACCTTACAGAGTTAGGATATGCACACGGTAGTGCTGTCGGAAGAGGCGATGACTGCTGTGTGCACTCCGATTCAAGTTTAGTTTGTTGAGGTCCCACCCAGGCCAATCATGCCTTTCATCCTTTCTGGGTCGGTGAATTGTACCAAACCTGTGTGGGAAATATAGGTCTTCAAACTAACTAATAGACTTTAGAACTGTCTAAGGGCCCGTTTATACTTTTACGCCAGTGACGCGACGGCATGTATAGTGGCCAAATTGATCGATCGCGGCTCCCGATCAATGAGGTCACAATACGCGGCGTCGCGTCGCTCGGCGTCGAAGTATAAACGGGTCCTAAGGGCCAATGCGGAACGAAAGCTAAATTAATCCTTTGTTTTCCATACTTTTACAATTAAAGTTACTATCACACTTATATAGCTTCACTCTTTTATAATTCTGACCTGCCATTCGGCCGGTCACTGCAAGTCACTCTACAGGCCAAATAGCATTCAAATTGAATCCACGATGCATCATGGAAGTAGGGTGCGTGGCGCATCCCAAGTGAAGATTGATTAGGGCTTTCCTTCTCGATTGTCTAACTTCATAGCGGGTGAGGTGACTTCACACACTGTATGGTGGGATAGAAAATAATTGATGTTTGCGCAGTCAATTGGCGAATACATTTTTTGATTCCTTGTTAATGAAATAAGATTTCTTTGAAATTCTTCGTGATGATGCGTCACCTGGGCCGGATTCATCAACCACTTACAGCAATTTAACAGGCCAAAATCCTTAATAGCGCGGATTATCAAGCGTTATATTAAAGCACTTTCGGTTGTGTTTTCTTCGTTAAATTGCTGTAATTCGCTGATGAATGTTGTCCCTGGTGTATCGGTATCTATGAGGACAAGGTGCATACCATCTACTCCCAACAAAGGCTTTCGATTTGGAGTAGATAGTTGGTAGAAAATAATCTTTATTTATGAGTGCTTAGTAGGAATTTTCCTTAAGAAGTGTATGTCCTGTGCGGTATAAATATTATTTAATGTTGGCTACTAGCTAGGTTCCTATGCTTTTTATTGCCTGAACATCTCCAGTCAATGTCTTTGCAATGAAATTGAATGTCAAACAATGGTCTTGTATTTTGGCGAATAAACACGATGTGTCGTCAAGAACTACTACAAGCTCAGTTCAGATAAACTAAAAATTAAATGCGAAACCAGTCATGCGGCTAACAACTTTTTGATATCCCCTAAATTAGAGTGAATACTGAATCGAGTCGTTTAGGAACATCTGGCGAACTATGGAAGACCATTACCAGTGTCTCGAAAGCTGGTCAGAAGAAGGGTCGTATGAACACGAGACAGCCAATACGACGACTAGAACGCTTCTATCGAATTGGTTCAAGTAAGCATCAATAATCAGCTTTAGCAATGTGCGCATGGTAGCGCAGTCGGAGGCGGCACTGGCTGTAGCGTGTATTCGGGTTCAAGGTTCTTGGTTCGGATTTCCTCCTAGATCAACCTTGCGTTCCATCCCTCCGGGGTCGGTGAGTTGGTACCAGGCTTGTCAGGGTAGGAGGAAACACTGACTTGTTGATTTGTCCACCGGCTGCTCACCGCGCAAGTCATTGTATAAGCCAGAGAATTCCAAGTCGTCCCAGGAGGCGTTGTGGAAGTAGAATGCGTGGCGCATCCTGCAAAAGGATTGACCAGCGCTGACCTTTATTCTTTTATGACGGCCCTTTATCAGTAATTTCTTATTTTGCCGTTTACGTGTGATATTGGCTGTAGTCAGGTGCCGAAGTGGCGCTGTTTCCACTTTGCAGCTAGACGTGCGCCACATTATGATACTTGGGGATCTCTTTCAAATTCGTAGTAGTAGCGGCAAGACTTTGGTGCATGGTTTCAAGAAATTATTTGGCACCATTGTACTTTTTTTGACTCCAGAGGTCGAGGAGAGGTCGAAAAAAAATCTCGCCCAATCCTCGCCCTCAGGGGTCATTTGGAGTGCTGATCACGAACTGATCCGACATCCGTTTTTGAAATCTCGGTCGATTACGGTAGGTGCGGGTGACTAAGGCTGCCGAGAGATATTATCACCCATTCCGCCCAAACATCGGCAATAGGTCTTATCTATGGTACTGATCATGAATCTGACATCCGGTTTTCGAGTTACGCAGGAGTACAGTAGGTTACGGTAGGTAAATGTGCGAAGCACCTGCAAGAATCCATTCTGAAACGTTCCAGCCCCGTAGCTACCGTATTCCAGCGTAATAACAAAAGCGGATATCAGGTTCGTGATTAGCACCCCAGATAACCCCGATAGCCGAAATCGATGGCTATGACAACGATAGCCTCATTCCCCCGTACCTACCGTAATCACTTTTGAATTTTAAAAGCTTAAGTTAACGTTGGGCTGACGATGTATCGTTGTTGATTTATTTTTTCACACTTAGTGCTTCTTTCTAGGTCCCATGAAAGTGCAGTTTCCTGGTCTCAACGCGCCGCTCAAGACTGACGATCCAGAGATTAAAATCGCCGAACAGACAGAGGATGAGATCAAAGAGGGACAGCTTAGTATCAGGAAGACGCTGGAAGAGCAAAAGGAGTGAGTTTGCTTGCCGCTATGTACTTTCACGACTCCAGAGGTAAAGGAGAGACCGGAAAATTTCTCGCCCAAATTTCGCTCAAGGAGCTTAACTAAAGTTCTTTTCGCGAACCTGCTATCCGTTTTTTATTGCGCTAGATTCGGCATGTTATGATAGGTGATAAGCACACCAGATAACCTCCATACACGAAGATGGGCTAAATCGGTGACCTTAACCTTCGTCACCCGTGCCTACCGTAACCTTACAGCGTACCAAAGACGGATGTCAGATTCGTGATCAGCACCCCTAATAATCCTACTAGGCGAAGTTTGGGCTAAATCGGTGATAATAACCTCGAAAGCCTTAGTCACCAGTCCACAAGAAAATCTTTCAGGCCTTTGATAAGCACAAAGCCGTAGAAGCTTCGGCTTAATAAAGATAAATTTTTAGCTAACCTGCATCTGCCCAGAGGAATTTAGACTGTCGCCTTAGTGTTGTTACAAGATGTTTTATTGCGGTCAAATCTCCTGCGCCAGGTGGGACTCAATCCAGCCTGTCCTGTTTTCTAGGCAGCGATGGTGCGCCTTACACCAGAGGCGCTGTTTGATCGCATTTAGCCTCTCTTCCAGCCGCTCTAGGCTTAAACAAATATGTTAGAAAAATTTTTGTTTCATTGTTGTGTTATAAAGAAACCAATTTGGTGGTTCACCAACGGATGCGTCTGTAGCGAATTGTAATAAGTGTTTATTACTTTACAACTATCAGAGCACAACACAAACAATAATTCACAGCAGTTTATATAGGGAATTTCTAGGGGAGGAGCATAGATGCCTGACATATATTGCTCAGCTCAGGTTGATAACCGCTAGACTTAAAAGGGTGTACCGCGGCTAGAGTGTGGTATTTGTGCATTATCTTATTTACCTACTTGCGGTATCGTCAGATCATACCAGTGGATGTTATGCAACGGTGCTTATCTTATATTGTTCACCTAAACGTGTTATCATTCATTCCTATTTGTTCTTATTATTGATATAATAATGCCACACATTTATAGATGTAGACCCTAGTTGGGTATTCACAACACTGGGGCGAGGGGCAAGTAGCGGTAGCGATAAAAAAGAACATTATAGCACCGAGGAAGCGAGAGGGAATTGATGAACATGATAGGACAGATAGACAATACAACAATAGAGGGCGACAATTATGTATGCGATTTAGGTAGAAATTTTACTGAATCTCCCTCTTTCCGACGTCCTTGTGTGAAGTTGAGGTGCAGCATTTGAAGTTGGTAGTTTCCCTTCTGGCACGTTGTCTCCTTGAGGAACTTCGTATTCGTTGATCGTCTATCCAAATGACTGTGCTATCGGTTCTATTAGCGCATAGTGACGTGGCCATTTTTACATGATCACCTCGGCGAAGCTGCTCTAACCGGACGGCTCCAGTAACATGTGGGCAGCTGCAGCTGATGAGTTCCAGATTACCAGCCATCGAAATCTTCGTTCGCTTCCTGGTTTTCGGTAACGCGTTAGTGTCACGAAGTATGGAAGAAGACTGGAGAGATAACTGGATATTCGGACTCGTAGTGTCCTTATCGTCGTTTTGGTTCTTCGTCCTTTTACTATTCTGTTTCACGAATTCGCGTGGACGTTGAATCGCACGTAGATTTTTTCCATTTCCAGTGACAATCTGCAGTTTTGAATTGGAAACACTGTCATGGTCAAATCGGATGCTTGGTCTCCATTCTTTGTGGATGTTGGAACTATTGGCTCTTTGATACTTTGGTCTTGAATGATGATCTGAGCCCATGTAGTTGCCTTTAGAAGATATTCTTGCTTCTGGTGCGAGAAATACGCTGCATTGAGTTGTTTGCCTTTTTATTGCAAAGCTGTCTGTGCCACTTACACCGGATATGGTGTAGCCGAAAATGGTAGGCGTGAGAACCAAGCCAGACGGCAGCTTCATTATAGGAGTGTCGTGAAGGATTATCTGATTAAGGAGATCCTGTCCAACTATTATATCTGGAGAGGACGTCGTAGAAGCAAGACTTCTCTGAGCAATAGAAAGCTTCATCTTCCTGATGAACGCCTTGTCTGCTGATGATAGCTTTGCGGTACTTGACGACGCGGTCAGCTTTTCTTTGGTGAAGACTGGCACTCGCTTTAGCTTCATTCCTGAGCGAATGTTCTTCAGAGTAATGTGAACTTCCGTGGATTCGAAAGTTTCTTGGAGCTCTCCCATTCCTGTCGTTGTGAGTGAATTTGAGCCTTTAGTTGGAAGTTGCAGCTCTTCTCGAAGTGTCTTCTTTATAAAACTTCTTTGAGCTCCAGAGTCGAGCAGGACAGTTACCGGTTGGTAGTCCACCTCTGACTCGTTGAATATCAATGCGGAGGACATTTGTAGCACGCATTGATTGACAATCGGTTGTTTTGAACCGATGAGGCTTCCAGGTGAAACTTTGAAATGAGCTGCTCCACACCGGTTCGATCTTTCAGTGCCATTTTCGTGCCGCATGGTGCGGCTGTTTTTCGGCCGCAGTACAACCTTTACTGCTCCTTGATGAGCTACTGTTGGCGGTTGGTTTTGCCTATGCCTTTGTCCGCATGAACGGTTTTCTGCTCCGGGTGCGCTTGAGGTGCAGAGAGAAGAATGGTGGTCCTCTCGACATCTTGGACAGGGACCAAGGATTTTGCAGGATTTTGAGTTGTGCCCTTCCCTAAAGCATTTCCAGCAAAGCTTTCGTTTTCTGACTTCGTTTCTGCGTTCCTCAGGAGTTGAGAACGCAGTGCAGTACTGTGGCGGGTGGACTTCACCACAAAGGCATAGAGACAATGTCCTCCGATGCGAGCGCAGCTCGATCTGTCGTGACTCGTTTTGTCGTGAAAACCGGTCGTTGTCAGTATCGTGGGGATACGTTCCGAATAAGGTCGCCGTTGTGAGCTCCGTTGTTTCTTGGAGAGTGATGATCTCGTCAATGGCTTCCGTAATATCTTTGACTTCGAAGGATATACCGGCAACGGTTTCTTTCCTTATCACAGTGCTACAGATGTGTTCCGTAAATTTTGAGAGGATCATGCGGCGCCATACTCGGTCCGCATTGAGTGATATACCTGTTTGTTCCAGGTGTATGATCCGTGAGGTAATAGCGGATAGGGTGTCACGACAACTCCTGGGTGTATCGTGAGCACGCGGAATTTTTTCGATCTCGTTTATGAGAATATATCAGCTATACTTGCCGACCTGTCGTACTGCTTCTTGAGGATGTTGACGGCCCCATAGTACTTGTCCCCTATCACGGGTACGTAGGTGATGGATGCTGCAGCTTCGCCTTTGAGAGCCTGCTTCAAGAACAGGAACTTTTCTTGGTCAGTTAAACTGGCATCATTGTGTATAAGTGCCTGGAATACCGACCAGAAGGCGTTGAACTCTCTGAAGTCCCCTGAGAAGGTTGGAACCTCGAGAAGAGGTCGCCTGAGCGCGACATTGCGTGCTTGTGAAGGCGCTACCTCACCTGCTGATTCGTAATTATTTCCACTATTGCCAGTAGACGGCTGTTCACAGCTGGCGGTTTCCTGACAGCTGGCTATTAGGATGGCTTGTTGAGACAGTTCATCCTTTTTGAAATCCACTTTGTTCTGCCAACGCATGACCGTGATGTCAAGCTCGTATGACTCTGCTTGTAGGTGGTCGTCCAAATCCGTCATGAGATTTTCACGCTCTTTTTTGGTAGGTCGTGAGTTTATTGTCTCAATTGCTTCCTTTAAGCAGTTGTCGTGGTACTGCTTGTTGCTCATTACCGTTCTCATCAGGTGGTTTAGCTGTGCTGTCTTTTCTCTGATGTACTCTTCGCATTCCTTTCTTTCTTCCGGAAATGCGAACGCTTGGTCGAGACGGTTGACCTCTGGCTCGTTTTTCTTGATCAGTCCGCAAGCATTCGTCATCTTTGTCTTGTAAATCTGTATTTCTGCCATCTTCTTGATTTTTGCAAGGTTTCACAGTTTCACCTTAGATTTTACTTCGTTTGGTTCGAATAAGAACTCTTTTCCTGCCACGCGGGACTTTTCGCTGCTCTTCTGGCTTCCTCAGGTGGGGTAGGCGCAGTTGGCGAACGTTTCGCTAAGTTCTCTCGGCTCCTCAGGTGAGGTATAACCAATGAAAACTGTCGTTTTTTATCTTTTTTCAATGAAATGGAAAAAAGAATTTATTTGCTTCCTCGTTTCTCGCGAGAGAAAGCTAAAGGAAGGCTTTCAAAGTACCCCTGGTTCCCTGAAGGAACGCTTAATGGAGTTCTTTTTCGAAGAATTTGTTTCCCTAGCGTGGAAACAAAATTCAATCGCTTCCTGGATTCTCCTGAAGAGAAGCCGTAGGAAGACTTGAAAAGATTCCCTGGTTCCCTGAAGGAACGCTTATGGAATTCTTTTTAAAGAGAAAACCTGTTTCCCTAGCAGTGGAAACAACGGTTGATCGCTTCCTGGGTTCTCCTGAAGAGAACGCCGGGGGAAGTCTTCTAAGATTTCCTGGTTCCCTGAAGGAACGCTTAATGGAGTTCTTTTTTGACGAATTTGTTCCCCTAGCGGTGGAAACAAAATTCAATCGCTTCCTGGATCCTCCTGAAGAGAAGCCGTAGGAAGACTTGAAAAGATTTCCTGGTTCCCTGAAGGAACGCTTATGGAATTCTTTTTTGAAGATTTTGTTTCCCTAGCGGTGGAAACAAAAATCAGTCGCTTCCTGGATTCTCCTGAAGAGAAGCCGTTGGAAGACTTGAAAAGATCTCTTGGTCCCCTGAAGGAACGCTTATTGAGCTCTTTTAAAGAGAACCCTGTTTCCCTAGCGGTGGAAACAAAGGTTGATCGCTTCCTGGGTTCTCCTGAAGAGAACGCCGGGGGAAGTCTTCTAAGATCTCCTGGTTCCCTGAAGGAACGCTTATTGGAGTTCTTATTTGCCGTCTGTCTCTCACTGGGAGAGCTAGCGCAGAGGCAATTGGCGTGGGTTTGAAACCACGGTCGATGCACCAATTTGGTGGTTCACCAACGGATGCGTCTGTAGCGAATTGTAATAAGTGTTTATTACTTTACAACTATCAGAGCACAACACAAACAATAATTCACAGCAGTTTATATAGGGAATTTCTAGGGGAGGAGCATAGATGCCTGACATATATTGCTCAGCTCAGGTTGATAACCGCTAGACTTAAAAGGGTGTACCGCGGCTAGAGTGTGGTATTTGTGCATTATCTTATTTACCTACTTGCGGTATCGTCAGATCATACCAGTGGATGTTATGCAACGGTGCTTATCTTATATTGTTCACCTAAACGTGTTATCATTCATTCCTATTTGTTCTTATTATTGATATAATAATGCCACACATTTATAGATGTAGACCCTAGTTGGGTATTCACAACAACCCTCCAGCGGCCAGATTCATCAAGATACCGCCGGTATCATCTCACCGCGGATTAACCATACCGGCCTACGTACTAACCGATACAGAGAATTTGATCTCAATTTTACCACACCGTATGTTGATGAATAGCGGTATCATTAGGTTTTGCAGTACTTGCCACCGTTCCAGCCGGTAAGGGGTTGATGAATCCGGCCTCAGATCGGATAAGTTCTTAAGATCTCGAGAAGCGTTCTGTGCACTTGTCACCTAAACGCTGTTCTTTTAGTGTGGGAAAACGACGTTTTCGCGAGAAACTGCACCCCTTGGAGCGTGGCTTCAGTGGCACGCAACTTGTTGGACAAAAGCTCGGTCCTCCGACTCCTGTCGACGGAGTGTCTTTCGACGATTTTCAGACGTATTGCCTTGAGGTGAGCTTTGAATACGCTCTAAGTGCTCCTTCAAATATCGTCATGCTCCTGTTTGTTAAGTTCATTGGATCCCTAAATAGGTAGCTTGAAATTAAACACAACCCTTAGGCTGAAAGCTACGGATTGGAGTCACGCCTACGTCAATTTTTCTTGCGTTTTTAGCTTTCAAGGCCTAGAATTCGTGATTCATTGCCGTTTAAGGTGAAAAGGACGTCCAACATGACACGTGTCTTCGGACGTGTGCATACGATGGCCGCTCTTGTGATAACTGGCAACGGCAAAGGTTTGGCCGGCTATGCTGTGGGGAAGGTGCGTTCGTATAGTATAGCTCTTAGAGAATTATAGTGAAAAAATCTGGAGGGATTTCTTCTTACAAAGGAGTTTTTTCTTGACATTATAGGCTCCACTGCACAGAACAACGACTGCGATCATAAACGGCATGAATATGGCATCGAGAAAGTTGTTCTTTGTTGATCTTCTGGAAGGCAGAACTATCTACCAGGTTGGTGCGGCTGCTTGTGATCTATACCATATTCACGTTCAATTGGACACTTTTCAAATCAAATCGGACGCCTTTCACGTTAAATTTGACAGTTTTCACGTCAAGTTGGCCTACTTTCTAAGCTTGTCTAAGGCTTTTGAAATCATAGTGAACTTTTTCAAGTTGAAGCGACGTTCATACAAGGTAAACTAGACCTAATAAGTTGGTTAGAATAAGTTCCTGTCGAATGAAAATTTGATAGAATTTTCTTACAACTTTTTTATTATACATACATAGTTAAGCAGCTCGAATGAGCATAATAATTTTATATTTTTTTTTGAACAAATGGTATGCTTAATTTTGTTCCGAAGCGCAACAAAGTGCACTTCGGAACATTTAGTGCACTAAAAGACCAGTATGTGCCAAGCACTCGGAAAGCGCTCCACGATTTTTATTTGATTGATAATGTAGATGCTGCTTAGATAAGGCGAGTGCATCGCGAAATCTCTTCTTTTGGCACTAAAAAATGACGCTTTCCTGTTTCTTAATAGGCTGTATACATTTATTTTTTTCATAAAAAATGAAATTTTATAAAATTTTGAACAGTGTTCATTTATTGGGTAAGTGAATTAAAAGTTCAAAGAAATCCCACTAAAATGTTCCTCGAACCTTGTAGTACAGGGATTGCCTTGTAGTACATATAGACTTTGGACTATATAACCACATCATCTTATTGTGCTCTATATTTCACAGTCTTTAAGTGTAAAATGAAGGCACGGCAAGGTAAAAAGAAAAGCGGATATCTAGTGGTTTTGAACACGACTATTTAGAGCACGTTTTTAGTATTTCGCCTTGCCACATCGTTTGCGTTGCTTTTGATTTTTTTCCTTCGTTATTTTTTAGCAAGTTGTTTGTGTTTTGTTTATCTTTTGCTGTTTTTTTGTTAGTATTGGATCTGATTTTAGACTTATTAACAATGTGATTGAGTTGTGCGCACCTTTGAGTGCAGTAAGTAAATAAATAAACAACAGGGTATCCTATCCTTTTTGGAGAGTATTTAGTTTAAAGGAGAAGAAGTTCATTTCGATATGGAAGAGTGCACTTTGATTTCAAAAGTCTTGCTCTACCTTAGAGGAGTGTCCAATTTGACGTGAAAAGTGAGAACCATCAAAGAACCTGATGCGAAAGTGGTATAAACTGGAAGGATTCAATTTATAGGATTTTTACGCCGAGTGTCGGAACACTAGGATATTCGCCCAGCGTCGACCACGTGGATACGGGCTCACCTGCCATCCAAGGTTGATCAAAATATGCGAGGTAGGTCATTCTTCTCGAAAATTTTCTCTTTCTATTCGTTTTGAAATGTTTCTTTCTATTCAAATGTCAGCAGTTAAGGCGATTGGCATCAAGGACATCTATGTGAAAGTCGAAGGCTCAACAAAGAACTATCTGGCACTGACTCACGCTTTTGTTACCGGTCTTCTGAACCAAGAAACACATCAGCAGTTGGCGGAACGTAAAGGTAAAGTGATCATAGGGTTCGGAGGCATGGTCTACCTCCCATATATACAATTTTCACGCCAAATTTGACGCATTTCTAAGCAATTTGTATGCTTTTCCAGACATGATTGATGCTTTTTAAATCAAACTGAGCATCTTCCTAATCAAACGTTTTCGAAGTTAAACAAGGGACATTTTAAGAAGTTTCGAGTCATTTCGGATCTGCCCTAATCGGAGGGGGAATTTAGTGATTTGCGTCTCCGATCTCTTGCTTGAGTTTCTACAAGAACTTCAGCTGCTGGCCGTGATGCGAGGGCTTCTGTTCAACTCAGGAGATGTTGTATGGCATGGAATGACGTGGGAAATTGACACTTAACGGTTGCACCCTCCCAACTAGAATAGATCCCTATTTTCTTTATCAAAAGAAAATTTAGTGGACTTTCTTTTAAATGGTTTAGAAACCATGCAGATGTGAAATGTACCATTTTTCGGTTGAAGGGACAGCCGAAAAGAACACCGAACACTCTTTTTCGCACAAGAAAGTCTACCAGGGTCATTATCCTTTCTTGAAAGGCTGCATAACTCTGACCCTAGTGCACGGTCGACGTCTTGTGAAAACTCTTAGGCCCCGTTTATACTTCGTCGCGGCGCGACGCGACGCCACGTATAGTGGCCATATTGATTGTGCGACGCGATCGATCAATCTGGCCTCATTGCGTGGCCATCGCATCGCGCCGCGACGAAGTATAAACGGGGCCTTACGCACATATTTTGAACGTGAATTTGAGCAAAGCACCTCCGTGGTTAGGCCTGGAGATGGTGTTTTCTACAGCACCCCCCCCCCTTCTCCCTTAGTTTACTCGCTGGGTTAGAAAGATTTTTCCAAAAAAGCGTGGTATATCCCTTCGAGGCGCGTGTAGCGCAGTCGGAGGTGCTGATCGTCGCGTGCACCCGATAGCTGGTTCCTGGTTCGGATATCCCACCCACAGCAACCAGCCTTCCATCCCTCCGGGATCGGTGAACCGGACCTGTTAGGGAAGGATAAAGCGCTGACTTGTTCATCGGCCGGCCACCGCAAGTCATCGTATGGCCAAATACGCATCCAAATCGCCTCCACGACATCCTGCAGGAGTCGGGGTTGAGTAACACCGCCCTTCATCCTTTATCATTTATATCCTTTCGAATTGTGGTTTTTCAATGGAAGGGCAGATATTATTGGAGAAATACACAAACTTCTTCGTGTGACTTAAATCTGGCTTCACGCCTGTTCCCTTAGTGCCTTGGAGTAATTTTAGAAAAGAATAAAGGACGGCGTTACTCAATCCCATTTGGGATGCGCCGCGCATTCTGCTTCTACGGGATGTTGTGAAGGCGATTTGAATGCGTATTCGGCCATACAAGTACTTGCGGTGGTTAACCGGTGAACAAGTCGGCGCTTTAAACTTCCCAGACAAGTCTGGTAACTATTTACCGACCCTAAGAGATGGAAGGCTTCGTTGGCATGGGCGGGAAATGCGTACCGGAAACGTGGTGTTGGGTGCACTCAACAACCAAACCTCCTCCTCCGGTCGGGCCACACGTGCCCTTTTATAGAGGTTGAAGGTCGGATGCAAGTCTAGAGCAGTGGGGGTCCACTTTCCCCCCCCCCCCTTCATAACACCAGCAGATTTCCTACAAAAATTTAAAAAACGAAGCGGGTGTCAATAAATTTTGGTGCAAATACAGAAAACTCTCCATATTTTTCCTTTCTTGTAGGTTTATTTTAGCTTGGCTCCATAGTTATGATGTATACGCAACTGTGCCCTCGTTTCAAAAGTTTTTTGATAGTTTCCCGGGATTTTTTTTTTTTGAAGAAAATAAGTGTGACCCCTCGCCTTAGACTCATATACTATATTTGTATTTTTATGCCTTTTTATTTGTTATTCCATATTTTACATACCATACACTATATTGTTATTCTTATTTTTAAATACTATGCTTGTATTTTTGTGCATATATTTGTTGTAAAGCCTACTTATTACGGTGCTGCTCGTTATCGTTGAGATGACCCGCTAGTGGGTCATATTCTCACAGAAGTTAAAATTACCATAACGTCTTCACTGGCACACTAACAACTTATGTTTTGAAGGGCTCCATGTCGTTGAGATGTCGCCATCGCGGCACTTTC
This sequence comes from Heligmosomoides polygyrus polygyrus, assembly GCA_947396885.1. Taxonomy (NCBI): domain Eukaryota; kingdom Metazoa; phylum Nematoda; class Chromadorea; order Rhabditida; family Heligmosomidae; genus Heligmosomoides; species Heligmosomoides polygyrus. The sequence goes on along the minus strand of OX377204.1, from coordinate 92,197,180 downwards.
TTCCTCAAGTGGTCGCATCACCGATTCTCACACCTCTTAAGAAGGAGGACGAGCTCGAGGACATTGACGTGAGACCTTGTTCGCAGGGCGTGGGGGCCGTATTGGCGCCGGCGCTTTTTCGCTGCTGAATTAGCAGACGTTAACGAGCACTAAGAACGAACGTTTAGCGACTGAATCTGGACGACTTCTATGGTGAAGGACGGTATCCGCTGAGGAAACCGAAGCAGTTGCCGTTCTACGTGAACGATCCCGGTCATATCGATGCCGAATGGAGGAAGCATCCCTTCCGGAATCATGAAGAGGTTGGTTCCTGAGTTGCCGGCCGCCTATAGGTCGGCGTCTGTCGATTTAGCACGGATGCGCCACGCATTCTGCTTCTGCGAGACATGACGTATAGCAAGTACTATATTGAGTGTGTTAGTTTACTTGGCATATATCGTTGTTTACGGAGATTGCCGTTCCTTCCGTTTCTTTGCTCTTGTTTTTTACAGCGAAATAGCTTCCAACTAACTCCAGCAAGTCATTCTTTGTAGATCACAAACGTATTTTGAAAGCTCGTAGTAAGATCGGGAGGGTAACTTGAGTGCGTGGCGTATCCAAAAGTCCGTTTGTACACCTGTTCCACTCTTTCTCGTTCTTCTGATTGCTCTGAATGTTCCAGGTGATGACTCGCCTGCTCGCAGACGGCGTTGTGCCTCGATGGACTCGTGAGGAGCGAAAGAAATGGTCTCAAGAACGGCACGAGAAGGCGCTGGCCGGTGTAGAGCAGTTGCCGATGGGTATCGGACTGTCAGCAGTGGTTCCCAAGCCAGAGAAGTAGCTTGCTGGTTCACAAAGAAGTTGAAGTTAGTATTGAAGTTGAAGATCGATATTGCCGATGCTGCGTGTGATTGATCAGCGCCTGTGGCATAGTAGGTTAGCGTTCTGCCCGGAAAGCAAAGGGTGCGAGTTTGAGTCGCGCTTGGTGCGAGGGGTTTGGTCGCAATAGAACATTTTGCAACACTGTAATTCCAATACCAGCAGCTCTATGATTGAAACAAACGTGAAAACATACGAATCGATCACTGCCTTGCAGTGGCCTGGCAAAAATCGATACGCATGTTTTGCACGAGCGACTAGTCGCTGCCTTCACGGACTATGAATAGGCCCTAAGTCGCTTAGTTGTAACCGCCAGTCACATCCAGCACTGTAGTGCCTAGTCACCTTTGATACAGTAACTTTGATGTGTTTCCATAAAGCAGAAGGGCATATCCTAGTCGGAGGGGGGGGGGGCGGCACCGCACAAGCAGCGTGGCCTCTCCGACTAGAAAATTGCGAAGGAAGGAGATGTCGTAAGCCAAATCAGTTTGTCGCCTTTGCAGCATAGTTCATCTTCAATTTTACCGTCGTCATCGTAAAGTCTGAGATCCCCTAGAGGGTTGAACCAAGAGACTTGTCCAAAGGGAATGAGCAGCGCTCAAGGTACTTCGCTATGAATTGATTGACTACACGGCAAAAGTTCTACTTTGAAAGTGGTTGTTCCGTAGCAACAGTAGAAAGTACGGTAGAGTTCTGCGTATTGCATAGAAGTTGTCGACTGAATGAATTTTGACAGATGAAGCCATCTGATATGTCTGGAGCGGTTGTAAAGCTTGGATGTTCTCTGTGTACTGATCTGCAATGATGCTGTAAAGCCATTCGAATTATTTTTGTTTTGTAAACAATGTGCAGGCTTGCGCTGTAGACTAGTATAGAGATGTTTGTTTGTTTGTTAATTTGTTCAAATAGTTATCGATTTGTTTTGTCTGATTTGTTCTATGACTTCTTGTAATGATAATGAAGTCGAGCTAATATTGTGGCTATCGATGCATTGATGGGTGCATGTGGCGCAGTTGGCAGGAGGCGCCGATCTGATGAGTAACATTGAGACCAGGGGTGCCCATTTAACGGTTAACAATTTGACGAATTAACGGCATTTTTCGTTAAAATCTGGCTTAACGACTTGACGGAGTTTTTAACGGGCTTTTTCTCAATGAGTTTATCACATTTACCCTTAGTTTGCCCTAATTTTGCAGGTATTATCCTCACAATAAGAACTGTTCGTGATAATAGTACTGAAATCAGCTAGAACATTTTAATGTTTTCATGAATTTGTTTTGATTTTTTGGAAACAGTGTTTGGGGCCTCGTGTAAGGCAGTCGGAAGAGGTTCCGGCTGTCGCCTGCACCCGATACCAGGTTCCTGGTTCGGATTTCCCGCCCAGGCCAACCAAGACTTCCATCCCTTCGGGGTCGGAGAATTGGTACCAGACTCGCCTAGGAAGGATAAAGCGCTGATCTGTTCATCGGCTGGCCACCGCAATCATTGTATGGCCAATTACGCGTTCAACTCGCCTCCACGACATCCCATGGAAGTAGAATGCGTGGCGTATCCCAAAAGGGATTGAGTAACGCCGTCCTTTGTCCTTTTGTCTTTTATACTGCAGTCAGAGTTTTTTTCCGGACAGTGTTTCAAGTCTAGTAGAGCCGCAGTATAAGCCTGTTCTTTTCCTCATTTCTAGTACATACATTCGGATTTTTACTCGTAATAGGAATATATTTGTATGGCTTATGAATTTTTTGAGGTATTTCAGGATCAGCAATTTTAGCAAAACAATTCAACTCCTCAGTTTCCTTAGTTGTGTTTTGATTCTTGTTCCTTCCTTGTTCCTTCATTGCGTTCTTGGAATAAGGGGCATAATTTTTTCTTTATGGAATGCTGATTGTGTTTTTTCCTTTTTGACGCACCCATGAGTGCATGAAGTAAATAAATAAATAAATAGGACACTTTTTTAAACCTAAGCCTAAAACACTTGAAATCAAACCGAACTCTTTCGAACTGAAATGATTTTCTTCTACATCAAACTAGAGACTCTCCAAAAATGTGAGAATAATTTTTTCTTCAAGGAAAATATTAGTATAACTTCTTTGAAGTTTTAATTCATCTACCCAATAAGTGAGCACACAGCTTAAAATTTTATGAAAATTTTATTTTCCGAGAAAAAGAACGATGATTCAAAGCTTGTTTTAAAGAGCAGAAAGGCGGCCATTTTCTGTTGGCAAAACAGAGATTGCGCCATGCTCTTGTCAGAAACTTCGCGATTTTTATTCGATTGATAGCAAAATTCTGTTTGCATGCAGTTTCACGCCAGCAAATGGTGCAACATAGATAATTGTTAAAAGCACACATATTCTTATTTTCTTGCTGTATGCAATCAGTATTTACGCCATCAATCAAATAATCATTGCGACTTGCTTTTCGAGTGCATGGCGCGACCCAGTCTTTCAATGCTCTACATGATTGCTGCCTTGCTGCGCTTTAAGACGACATTTAATTCATTATTTTTCTCAAAAATAAAATTTTTTAAAATTATTATACATCTTCCTTCGTACAGGTGAGCTAAAAAATTCATAGAAACTTATACCAAATTATTCTTGAACAAAAAATTATTCAAACCACCTTAGTGAGTCTGTAGCTTAACATGCCCAAAAGTCATTTCGATTTGGTTGAATTCGCTCTGATTTGAAAAGTTTTAAGATACCCGGTCAACCGCGCGGTATCCGTGTCTGCTTCTTTGAAGTGAGCGAACTGGCGCTTGTCCAGTGCTGATAGAGAGGATTTGTCCTATTCAGGGTGGGGAGGGGGGATTCTTTAATCCAGATGCAGTTCATAGTTTTATCCAAAATGCACACAATTTTTTGGCGTTACTCGTTTAAAGCTGGATACTGTTATTGGACTATCCCTCGTTTTTTTTTTTTCAATGGCGCACTCTGCGTACAGCAATGAATGAATGGATGAATGAATGAATGACCTCAAAGTAGCAGTCGACAGCTTCTTCAAGGCGCAATCCGCTGATTTCCGGACGAAAGGAATCAGCGATTTGCCCAGCAGTTGGGAGAAGATTATTTCGCTCTATGGTGAATGTATTGTTGATTCCGTTTGTACTTAGAAAACTGTGGTTGAATAAAAAAGATTTTTTGTTGCAAGACTCTTTGGCTGGCCTAACGTTTGAATTTTGTAATGTCTTTTGACGTGCAACGTGTAGCAGTGTCTTCAAAGTAATTGCTTCCTAGCAACAGATGAGGTACTGTAGATGGGGTAGAACATCTCACCAGTTACGTTTATCTAACACTTAAACTTTCGCTAATATACATCAAGTTTCAGACATGAGGGAGTCCGTGCTTGGCAAGTTGTTGCTGGGCTTCGTCGTTGAAGGTGGTGCCCAGCTGTTCCCAAGCGGCCTTCTGGTCAGCGGTCAGAGCCGATCCCTTGGTCTCGAGGAATTTCTCCCAAATTCCCCAGAAAGCCTAAATGGCCATGTCGTAATCTTCTCGCTATTGATTCCATAGTTATTATCGAACCTTCCACAGAGCGGGGTCGAGACCTCGAGTGACGTGGCGGTCGATGGTCTCACGGACGTACGCTCGGAAGACGTCTTCCTTCAATGCTTCAGATTAAGTGACCTTCTGAAGGAGCTTCGCTAAGGACTCACGTTGTCGTATGTGTTGGAGAGCACGTTCACCGCCAGAAGGAGCCCAGTTCCCAGCTTGTCGAACCTGAGTGTGTTGACGTGGGGTGGTCCTCCTTCTAAGAAAGCAAAGAATCGCTCACCTGTCACTCTTCTCAACGTCGTCAGCGGAGAAGCTCTCGGCACCCTTGAAATACTTGCGGTGCTCCGGGTGGTTCGAAAAGAAGCTGAAAGACAACTTTTCCAAGCTCTTTAGCTCACTTTGGCATAAAGTCTGCAGTGCTTACTATTTGTAGAACTCCCTGCCGTTGTGCGCCTTATCGGGGGTCTTTCCGAGCGGAAGCCTAGTCAGCGATGCCTTCGTATGTGTTTTCACATCAGCAGGAGAGAGCGCACTGTATGGTTAAAGTTTAGGCACAGTTACCACGTAATAACGGACGTTGCCATTAGGGTTTAGTGCTGTATAGTTTGAAGATTAGATTAAGATTTAGCCTTGAAAACATGACTAAGAAATGTCCTGAAAACAGAATACTGTCAGGTAAGTTACCTTGCACCAACAACGACGAGGTATAGGCCAGCCAGCAAGAGCTTCTTCATGGCTAAAAAACGCATCTTTAGCATGAAATTCCCTCAGAGGAGCATGAAAGAGAGCGTTAGAAATACTGGAAATCCCGTCGCATATAGCGCCGACTTAAGACCGGAACGATCCTAATTGTAGGAGAGGAGAGTTAAACTGCGAGAAAGGCTAAGGCCTGGTAGCACAATGTGCTCTGCTCTTGCTGCTCACGCGAGAGATATTTATACCGGGACGAGAGCAGAAAATCGCTTCTATTTCCGAGTGTAATGCTTTTATATCCCAGTGTAAAGTGTAACGTACGCAAGACTCTTGGCAGAAAAATATCAGCGACGCGCGTAAGAACTGTACAACGGATGCTGAGCCCTGATAAAAGAAACCGTGATTAATAGAAGTTGATCAGACTCAAACAGCAGGCTTCAGGCTTTTTAGGCAACGTTGAAAGAAAAAAGACTGGTGGACGCTTCTACTAGGTTGCCCGGAAAGTTCTCAGCGTTTTGAGCGTTTTGCTTTGAACTGCCATAACTTTCACAAATCTTACCGGATTTAGTCGAATATAAGCAACATTCGAATCCGCACACTTTCCAGTCGACTTATTCCATCAGCGAAAAAAAATAGGTGATCGAAATTCGACAAAATCCACGAAAGCTGTTTCAGCTTGGTCCCGATTGGAGAAGGTTTTACCAGCGAGAATGTTCTGAAAGTGCTTGAAAAGGTGGCAGTCGGTTGGTGGGAGGTCTGGAGAATATGGCGGCTGAGGCAGGACTTCACCCCTTAATTCGTTCGATTTTCGAATAGTGATTTGTGAAACGTGTGGGCGGGCGTTACCGTGAATCGGGCCTCTTCTATTGCCAAATGCTGGCTGAAGTTGGCGCAATTTTCGGTGCATTTCGTCAATTTCCTTTCAATAGGACTCTACTGTGATCGTTTGGCCTGGTGCCAAAAGCACACCAGCCGCCGATCACCACACAGTGACCGTTACTTTTTTTGGTGGAGGTTCGCCTTTGGAATATGCCTAGGGGGTCCGTCGGGGTCCAACCACTGTCCGGAACGTTTCTTGTTATCATACAGAAGCCACTTTGCATCACAAGTGACGATTCGATCCAAAAACAGGTCAGTTTTGTTGCGTAAAATGAAGAAGGACAAATCTCGAAACGCGACACTTTTTGCCGCTCACTCAGCTCGTGGGGCATCCCTTTTCGAGCTTTTTCACCTTCTCAAGGTGTTTCAAAGCATCTGCAACAGCAGTTTTACTGACGTCTAAGCTATTCTGCGATCCCGCGAACTGCTTGGGATGGTTCAGCTTCCACCAACTCGTCGTCCAGGGGTCGGACTCATCAACGACTTCCAGCAATTTAACAGAGAAAATTACAGCCGAAATCCCTCATAGCGCGGTTTATCAAGCGATGTTGTGAGCGCTAAGCCTCGTTGTCTGAGTTCTCCGCTGTGAATTCTCTGTTAAAGTTATGTACGTCGTTGAAGAATTCCTGAATTGCTCTAGGTTAACTGCTGCGGGGGACGTCTAATTCTGTAGGATGAAATGATGTTTGGGCGAATGACATTGTGAATATTTCCGACTTTTCCAGGCTCCGAAGAAGGCAAAGCTGCCGAAACGTCAGCCGAATAAAGCTTTTAACAATCTTGGTCGATAGCTTATCAAGAACATATCGGAATTGGACAACGTCATGCCAAGATTTATGGAAAGTCGAACCTGGGCACTTTCAGAACTTTCTCGCTGGTAAAGCCTTCACCAATCAAGACCAAGCCAAAACAGCTTTCGTCGATTTTGTCGAATCTCGACCACCTAACTCTTTTGCTGGTGGAATAAGTCGACCGGTGTCCCGTTGGCGAAAGTGTGCTGATTCGAACGGTGCTAAATCCAATAGGATTTGAGAAAGTGATGGTAGTGTATAGTGAAGCACTCAAAACGCTGAGAACTTTACGGACAAACTAACAATTTCTGCCGCGAGCGACAAAGAGTGAAAGTAACGACGAACGTTGGAGTGGTCACTTTAAAGATTTAAGGATTCTGGTATACTTGTTTTAACAAAAACACTATTTTCAGGGTAGATTTTATTTACAAGCCAAGGGTATGGCCATGGGTCAGCGATTGGCTCCTGTGGCCGGATTCATCAACAATTAAACCCGTGGGTATGCGGGGTATAGGGGGTACAGATGAGAGAAGAGTCAGGCAGAGATAAGGCAAGAGTCAGAGACGCAGGCTTCATCGTGGGTATCTCTACCCCTTATACCCACGGGTAAGTAGTTGATGAATCCGGCCCCAGGATTCAGGACGCCATTGGCATTTTATGTATCATGGAGGGAACGGTTTGTCAAGTGTGAAAAATTCGCCCTATTCGCCAGACACCTGGAGCAAACCAACTTTCACTTTTTAAGCATCTATTAGGTTGTCCCATAAGTCTTCGCCGTTTTTTCAACGATTCACTGCAGATTCCGCTGGCGGTCTCCTGCACAGCGCTGCATAGCCTTCGTAAGAGAATGATTTGCTCTATCAGAGCATGCATTGCATTTCTTTTTTCATCATGAATTTTGTCAATTTTTAGGTAGTTGAAGTGAAAAGTGAAAAAGTGAAAAAGTAGCCATTTGCGCACTTGTTCTCACCGCTTAGGTTTGTGATTTTTTGCGCCGTTTTTTATAGCATTTGGAAGACAATGTTCTGTGCTATAAGAATATGTGTTAGTGCTATTTGCTCATTTGTCCTTTATTGATTTTTAGGCCATCAAATTGGGACGTCCGAAGGGGATGGTTATTTTTGCCGAGAGCTCCTGCTTCGTGGTTAGAATTTTTGGGTTGGTGTTATGTGTCGTTCGAAAAGGAATGTTTTGCTCTATCAGAATATGTGTAGCGTTTATTGATTTCCATTGAATATCAACAAAATGCCAAAAAGAGAAAAATCGTCTTCACCAACAATTCCTTCTCCTTCTTCAGTTGTTGATATTCGACAGAAATCAGTGTGAGCCAATAAACGCGACACAAATTCTCATTGAGCAAGACATCCTCTTCCGACATATAACACTAAGCAAAAAAGTCCAACCACAGAACCGGAGTTTTGGTAAAAGTTCGGACGGAAAAGTCGGAATTCCCAATTTGATGGACTAAAAATCAGTAACGGGCAAGTGAGAAAATAGGACTAACACATATTCTTGTAGCACAGAACACGTCTTCCAAGTGCTATAAAAAACTGCGCAAAAAATTACAAACCTAAGCGGAGAGAACAAGTGCGCAAATGGCTACTTTTTCACTTTTTCACTTTTCACTTTAACGACCTAAAAATTGACAAATTTCATGATGAAAAAAGAAATGCAATACATGATCTGATAGAGGAAATCATCGTCTTTCGAAAACTATGCAGCGCTATGCAAGAGACCGCCGGCGAAATCTGCAGTGAATCGTTGAAAAAAACGGCGGGGACTATGGGACAACCTAATAGATGGCTTTTTAAAGGACAGGGGATTTAAAGATAAGAAAAAAACGAAAAATGATGTAGAATCCTTCTTCCAAGAGTTTATTCAATCTAGACCCTCAGATTTTTGAGAATGGCATCCGCGAACTTGTATCAAGTTCGAGGTGTTGTGTTGAATCGAATAGTACTTATTTTGAATAAAACGGCATTTTGAATTGAGTCACGGTGTTTTAAAAATAACGCGCGAAAACTGAGAGAGCTTTGTTTGCAACCCACACTACTACTTGACTGGGTCGGGTTCTTTAACCAGCGGAACTGCGCAGCCTCTCACTGTAGGGTAATGGATCGTTTTCTACTCAATTGTCTATAAAGGACAGCGTTAATCAATTGCTTTTGGGGTGCGCCATGCATCCGCTTCTACGGGTTGTCGTGAAGGCAGTTTAAATGCATGCTCGGACCATGCGGTGGCTAGCTAAGGACAATAAACTGAGAGGATAAGAGGAAAAATCAAAGAAAGTAAGGTTTGGTCTCCGTTCTGCGCACACCCTTGGACGAAGTCTAAACATAGAAAATAGTCACCCTGTCCGCGCTCATCAAGAAGGGAAAGGGATGAGTTGTCCGTGGTTCAGGAATTGAAGGCGTAACTCTCCTAAAAACCGCTTGTCGTTGAAGAATCAATCCAGGGGCCAGATTCATCAACCGCTTACTGCCCTCTAACGGTGAAAATACTGTCAAATACTCCCTGATATGCTATTTATCTGCATCAGATTTGGCAGTATTTTCACTGTTAGGGGGTGGTAGGCGGTTGATGAATCTGATCGCAGATGGAGGAATAACTTGTGAAGACGACAGTTAATGAATAGTGAAGCAATGGAAGGAATCTCAAACGGAGAACACTTAAAGGATGACTCAAATTACAGTAATCTGTCCGTAATTACACTGCACGGATATAAAATCTAACAGGTACGGTAACTATTCACCGTATGTGAATTAGTTTAAGGGGTAATAACTGGTGTAAAGCATGAGTAAGTCATTAAACAGCTATAAGATGGGTGGTGGTATTTGTGTGCAACTAACTGCTCGTAGACTGATTTTATAGGTTAATCAAAACATGATGTGAATGCAATGTAGTAATCGTGCCCCAATTATGGCCGTTTGAATTGATTGATTGATTACATGTAATGCTACATACAGAAAGAAAAAACAACAAAACGTTAAAAACAATCAGCGTAGAACCGTAAAGCATAATCAGGCCAAGTCTGAAAGCGCATTAATCAGCCAATGGTTAAGAGAACGAACAGAAACGGTCGGCAACAACTAGATGTCGTTATTTCAGGTGCATGGATAGAAGTTTTTTTTAAATTTTGCTAAACTACTAGGAACTCGCCTTTTTACTCACTTGAGTACGTCGATCCTGCTCTGATGAAAGTGAAAAAGTGACGTCTAAGCGTTGTTCGTGGTTGCTTAAAGACCAATTTTCGCTCTAGTTCCCGCGTACGTGAACATGTAAATGTAAAGAATTTGTGAGGATTTAACCCCGCTAACGTTTGCATTTTTTAAGCATCATAATGAGATGGTTCTTTCACCTTCTAAGATTATCAAGATTTAACATTTTGTTTCAAATGAATTCGCGAGGAATGCTGCTGTATGTGAACCCAAGAGCACGTATGAACAGCTTTCTGATGAAACTATTCTAGACTTTCTCTAGCCTCTCGATTTTGCAGTTCTCTCGCCGATAGAATACACACGTGCCGTAATCCAGAACTGGGCATTCATAAATTTTATATGCCTTAATGAGAAGAGAAGGATCTCTAGAAGGATGAGGGACTTGAATAAGAGGAATAGCCCTTGTCCAGTTTTGTTAGAAATGTTCTTACAGTGTTCATCAAAGCTACGCTTTGAGTAAAGAAAAAAGCCAAGGTCGCTGACACAATCAACACTTACCCGAGCAGTTTCATTCACCTCATACTTGTGTCTGGAGGGTAGCAGGTGGAGCACTTTCGTTTTATCAACAGATAAGGGTAACTACCACAAATTTGACCATTGAACAACTTCGTCTTCGGCAGCTTGAATGCTAATCGACTCGTTTTCATTCTGAAAGCAACTAAAAACGTTAATATCGTCTGCCAACATCTTACAAGTACCTCCGAGGCGTTCAATTTTTTGTGGTAAATCATTTACGTAGATAATAATCAACAAGGATTATCATGTACTTAAACTTGAAAAGTACGATGTTGGAGGAAGCTTTTGATAAAAGCAATTATTCGGGAATGAATCCCAACCTGATTTAACATTAATGGAAGGAATTTATGAGAGATTCTATCGAATGCTCTTTCAAAGCCAACGTTGATCGCATCCCCGTAGTGTTTCTCATCGATACCCTAAGTCCAATCAAGAGATTTGTTAGGCGGCGGTCTTGGGTCAAAAATCATAGCGCAACAAGTCGCGCCGATACTGAGCGGGGCGCTGGACAGCAGGCACTAGTCCGCAAGAGGCATTCGACGATCAGGGCGAGCAGGCAGGAGGCCTGCGGTGTTCTGCTTCTTCCAGGTCTAGGGTGTCTGGCTAAGATCGAAGGGTGTAGGTTAGGGCGACGATCAGGACCGCCGAGGAACTCCAATATTACCGAAGCTTTCGCTTCAGAAGGCCGTCGCCAGCCGTCCCACCCGGATTCCCGTTTACCCTCCTTTCTTAGTCACCATTTCAGTTGTGTACTCATCGTAATTAATAGTCGTGTACTTTCCTTTGTAGATAAACCGTTGTTTTTTTTCTGTGCGTCGCTGGCACCATGGGCCGAAACCCTTCTTCCGTCATCGAGGCAAGAAACCGTACTGATGCCAATAATTGTGTTTCTCTCGATTTTCCTTTCCTGGACCCATGGTGAGAGTGAGAAAAATGCGATTTGATTCCAAATGATTAGCGATACACATCTTGAGATTTTCTTCAAAAAGCCTACAGATAATTGAGGTAATACTTACTGGACTATAATTACTTAGATTATTATACGGAAGCTTCTTTGGTAAAGGTGTAACAAAAGAGTTTTTCCACTTCCTAGAAACTTCAGCACGAAAAAATATTAAGTTAAACAAGAATTCTAAAGGGGTCGAGCGGATATTCTTTTGATGAAGTGAAATGGAACACCACCTGGTGTTCCATTTCAGACGGTTCAGACGAGGAATTTGGCCATTTAGAAGGTTTCCTATTTTTCCTCTACTGAACCAAACTGGATCACGCATTGTCTAAAAGCTGTTTCCTGCGATAGGCATATAGGCATCCGTTTCCCCACCAACGTAAACACTCACAAAGAAATCTTCGAAGAGTTCTGCTTTATCCATGTCCGAAACGGCGTGTGACCCATCGTTCTTATGCAAAGTGAAAACCGCTTTCTTGCTGTTTATCAATTCGCGGTCTCATGCACCATATACTATTAGGTTGGTGCATAAGTTCTCGAACATTGGATCCCTCCTGAATTGAAAGCGCATTTTCCCGCCAAATTTCTCACACGTATCAACGCGTAAATGATCGATCGATAGAGAAAGGAAAGGGCTACAAAACTGTTCCTGACATTTACTTCTGCGTGGTTAACGTCAGCTATTATGGCTAAGCAATTCATCCCAACTGAGACGCATATTCGGCACGTCACGTTATTCCTGCATCAATCTGGCCTCAATGCAAACGCGAATCGTATCGTCGCCTACAGGATGTTTACAACAAGAGTGCTCGAAGTACTGTCTACCAGTGGTTCTCGAAGCTTGCAGTTGGTGAATTCTCCGTTGAAGATAATGAACGAGAAGAGCGCACGATGACACTGGATTTGGATGGCCTCCGAAGTAGAGTGGAAGCGGACCCATACCAAACCAATCGCGAACTATCAAGCACTCTTGGTGTCAGTCACTCAACAGTCGTCCGAGATTTGAAGTCGATTGGCAAGGTGCAAAAATTGGGTCGCTGGGTACCTCACGACTTGACCTGGACAACCTTGTCACCGGGGATGAGAAGTAGATACTCTGCTCTAATTATCACCTGCGTGCGCAGTGGGTTGACGCAACTGGAGAGGCAGAGGACGTTCTGAAACCCGACCTTCACGTGAAAAAGGTGACGCTGTGCATTTGGTGGAGCGTTCTTGGCGTAGAATACTGGGAGCTGCGGACGAAGGGATAACAGTGATGGCAGAGGTTTACGTCAATCAACTGAGGAAGTTGAGGGCCCGCCTTCAAACCACACGAGGAGATCAAGGGAAGGTGTATTTTCAACACGACAACTCTAGACGGATATTGCTAGAGCGACGGCGGCTGAGTTGGCGGACTACGAATGGATCGTTCTCCCACATCCACCTTACTCACCAGATCTCGCTCCTTCTGATTATCATTTGTTTTCAAGCCTTCAACGCTATTTGGACGGTCAGCAATTTAGGAACCGAGAGGATATCGAGGAGGCACTGCTCACATTTTTCGAATCACAACCGGCCACGTTTCAGAGAAAAGGCATCCATGATTTACCAGCACGTTGGCGAAAGACAATTGATGTTAACGGTGGTTACTTCAAATGATTCGATATTGTTGTTCGTATGTTGTGATAATAAATATTTCATGCCCAAATGTCCGAGAGCATATGCACCAACCAACAGTTTCGCTTACCAAGTCGGTGTTTCACCTGTCCCAGTCCTGTTTACGCCGAGAAACAAGCAGCTCGCCGCATTTGATTGCTTCGGGCTGGGCAAATTTGACATGCATGGCGCTCCCCCATGAGGCTGGGAGCATGGCTTTGATAAGCCTCTCAAATCTGTGTACGCTGCTTCCTAGGCGTGTCCTTGCCAACAAATAACTTAATTGCGATTTACGCCAATCAGGCGGTTATTAGTCCCGCCCAAGGGGTTGTCAGCTGCTAATCACCGACTGGCCGATGGCATACAGGCTATTAGGCATTCATTGAACGCCATCGCTCTCACGTTGGCGATGATCGACGATAGTCCCCTAGAGGAGAGACAGACATGTGCAATCGTCGCAAGCTCTGTCTGAATGCATATGCCGCCAATTGCCAAGCTCCGTTGCGTTGCGGTTACAGATGATCGTTTGAGCACCTGTCGCTTCTGTTCGCTGAACGGCACACACTACACCCGTCCATCACTCGGCCAACAAAGGACAATGCATAATTGAAATTTGCGGGCGAATCGCACCGCGGTTGGATTCAAAAAACCGACCATAGGCTGAAGCTTAGCTAATGTGCTGTTCAGGCTGCTTGGTTAACACAGACTTTAGCGGCAATGGAAGATTGGTAGATTAGAGAGAAGAAGAATAGATTAAAAGAAGATTGGTAGACTTCATTGTAGTTTTACCATGTTCACCTTAATCTGAACTGTTTTCGAACCAAATTAGAGAGTTTAAAACTGCAGTTTTCAAAGCAAAGTGGGTGGCTTCCAACGCAAGACAGTTCAGATTGTCCGATTTTAAACGCCGAATGTACAAGAAAAGTGAATAAAACTGAGCGATTTCATAATAATGCGCCATGAACTTGGCTTTAGCTGGCGCCGGCCGCATGTATTATATTGTACATGGTGTCCAAAAAAATTGTAAGCACTGTTTGAAAGGTGATAACTTTGCTCACAGTAAAGGTACTGAAGAAGTTAAGGGCTCATATGAAAGCCTAAGAAAATAGAAATAAAGAGCAGTATGGATTGCGCCATACACACGTCTGAATTCTTGCATTTTACGTTCGATCGATTGTGTTTTACTTGAATACTTGTTGTAATTTTTCCTTAAATAGGCTGTATAGATTAATTTTTTTCTCTTGAGGTTTCAAACATAAAAACACGCTATGTCTTACAAAAAATGCAGGGTGTTCTGAAAAAATGCAGGTTCTGTTTGAAAGGTACTAACATTGCAGCTAATGAAGCTTTTGGAGCTGTTCAAGACTCGTACGAATACACAGGATAGCAAGAATTCAGTGACCTTTAAACGGTCAACATCGCGCCATGCACACGATTAAAACCCTACATTTCATACTCCGTTTATTGTGCATGAGCTGAATGTGTGTTACAGTCTTGTTACTACTTGGCCATATTAACTTGCGCTGTACTTCTTTAAACGATATCTGAGCCCATAACAAGAGTCATGCCCGGCTCTAGGCTTTCCTTCGAGGAGAAGACGTTTATCCTGAAGTGCTATTGGATGTTCGGAAACATCATCGAAGTGCAGACGCGATTCAGCGACTACTTCTCCAATGCGTCACCCATTTGCGTCACCCACGCACAATCAATCGATTCTGAAATGTAAGGTTTCGGGCTGCGGCATGGCGCAACCTTGGCCATTTGCCACATAAATCTCGTTATCCTGTGCCTTCATATGAGTTTCAAATCATCTTCCAAAGTTTCGCTAGCAGCAATGTTAGAACCTTTCAAATAGTACCTGCATTTTTTTTTGAGATTTTTTGCAAGGCGTAGTGTGTTTTTGAGCTTTAAACCTTAAAAGAAGCACAAGTCAATCACGAAGCAGCCACTTTGCGAAGAAATAAAAACAAGTTTTCAAACGAAACACAATCAATCGAGTGTAAAATGCAAACTTTCGGACAAGTGCATGGCATAATGCATATTGCTCATATGTCAGAAGATTTATATTTTCTTTATCTTTTATACTTGCTTTCAACTCCCTCAGTACTCAGTATCTTTACTGTGAGCAAAGTTATCACCATCCAAACAGTGCTTACATTTTTTGGGACACCCTCTATAATACTTATTTAGCTAATTTTAAAAACAGATATGTTATACATCTGTATAAAACCTTAGGGTAACAACAGAGGGTAAAGGTTGGCGGCAGTAAATCTTTTGCGGGATGCGCCACGCATTCTAGTTCTACCCGACATCGTGGAAGCAATTAGAGCGATGTTTAGTTGGGTATCATCGTTGCCAGGAAAGCAGAAGGTGCAGGTTCGAGCCCGCCTGGCGCAAGAGTTTTAATCGCAACTAAACATCTTTCTAACTACTCCTTCTAATCTTCTACTACTCGAGGCTCAAGCAAAAACAACAAACATTGTGGAGGCACTTTCAATGACTTTTTGCTCTATACATTCAAACAGTAGCTGGTGGTGGTCAGCCGATGAGCAAGTCAGTGTCGTACAGTTCCCCTCCAAACAAGCTTATTACTACTTCATCGACCCTGGAGGGATGGGAGGTTTGGTTAGGTTGCGATCTGAGCTAAAAATCTTAAGCTGGAGTGCAGGCGGCGGCTATAGGCGCCTCCTCCGGCTGCGCTGCTAGGCCCCTACCGGCCCCTACCATGAGATAAGCCAAAGGATAAAGGATAAAGGACGGCGTTCCTCACCATCAATTCCTTTTTGGATCCACCACGCATTCTATTTACTTCTACGGGAGGCCGTGGAGATTTAAATGATATGCAGTGACTTGCAGTGACCAGCCGATGAACAAGTCAGCGCTATGTCCTTTTTAGACACGTATAGTACAAATTCACCGACCCCGGACGGATGAAAGGCGATTGGCCTGGGCGTGGATCCAAGCCAAAACTTGGTATCGAGAGCCTGCGACAGCCGCCACCTCATCCAACAGCGCTATATGCGCCTCTACAAGATGCAGTTTCCAAAGCGTTTTTTTTTTGCTAGCATTGGTAGAATACGTAGTCGTTGGGGTGTTTGCTCCATTGAAGAAGGGTTTAAAATTGTTTTCACTCAATATTTCTTCACATCCTGCAACTCAATACATCTAAGCTATCAGGTTGCCTGACGGCCGGCTGATTGAAATGTAATCCTTATGCGAAATAAACAAAGAAAAGCCGGAAGATATCGAATGTCTCCTCCTTCAAGCACATTTACTCATCTAAAAATGAACTGCTTCTTCTTCCACATTACAAGTAGAAGGATTTCCTGAACTTCTTAAGTTGATCGAAAAGTCTTGCAACACTAGCACAACAATATTACAACACAATACAATATAATGCAATACACAAAAACTCAGTTCACGATATATTCCCTATCCAAGTCTAAGATCCTGCGCCATCTTTCAGGCAGCCTTTAAATTCTATTCCGCCAGAATTCCGAGGGCTGTGAGGAAAAGAATTCAGAAACCTCCATTTCCAGATGACGTCGATCATCGAACTCTCTACCTCGAAGATGCTGCTTCAGAGCTCTGATCAGCTGATATTCAGAAGGAGCGAGGTCTGGAGAGTACGGTGGATGGAGCAGAACTTCCCAGCCTAATTCCTAGCTTTTTTCGCGACTCACTTTGCGGCATGAGGACGCTTGTTGTCGTGCAGCAGGTAGACATTTTCCCGTTCTGGAGGTTTTAGGCGCATGGCGTCAGGAAAGCTCTGGAGCTGGGTAATGTAGACAGATGCTGTGACTGTGCTCCCAGTGAAGCACGCCTTCAGAGCCCACCAGCAACACAGAAGAACCTTATCTTCGTGGTGTCCACGTTTCGGTTGTCTTGGAGCCGGATTCCGCGTGGGAGCCATTGACTCTTGCGGGTGTGCTTAACATAAAGAACCCAGCTTTCATCACCAGTAAATGTCCTCCAGAAAGTCCTTTCTGTGCGGGCGAAGAAGCAGCGACTCAGCAACACTGATTCGGCAAGTCTTGTCAGAGTCCCGCAGCGCATGTGGTACCCAAGACGACAAAACTTTGCGGTACCCAACGATCACCAGCTGCCTCACGATGGTGCCTTGCGTACATCCAAGAGTCGCCGCCAATTCGGAGTGTCTTCTTCCACAACAGAGGGGCGTCCGGAACGAGGTCGACCTTGAAGAGAGATATCTCCAGCCTTGAAGCGCTGATACCAACGGGCCACTGTGGAATAGTGAATGACTTCCGCCTTGAATGCAGCGCAGATGTTGGAGGCTGCAGTCTCTGCGGAGTGGCCTTGCAGAAATTCGTAGTAGACGATAGGTCGTAGGATGCTGCCGCTTATCATTGATATTGTTGCTGTATTCCTACTCGACGAGGCCCTATATAGTATGCTTGAGGAAGCTTCGAAAATGTACTGTGACGTCACCACACAAGGTCGTTGCTGTAAGAGCTTTAACAAATTTAACAGGCAGTAGCGTAAAGTGTTGCAAGACCTTTCGATCAGCCCAATACCACTTAGGTTTCTTTCGCGGTTGATACACAACAGTTTACTCATTTCGGCCACTTCAGTCTGCAGCCAGCTCTCTTAAAGCCGCAGCCACGTACTTTTTTAAAAGCCCTTTAGCGCTTCGCAGCCGGGTTATTGGCTTCATTCTTCTCCGCTCATATAGAATTCTTGCCCTCGTGAAAAAACACGCACGCGTCCTTGTTCGGGCCTAGCACGGCCCTGTCTGGCATTCGGTTCGTGAGAAAGCAATTATTAGCAATGTCCAGTGGCACACACTGTAGTTGCTCGGAGATAATTCCTAACTGGAGTTAGGATAAAAGGATAAAGGACGGCGTAGGACGCCAATCCCTTTGGAGGACGTCCCAATCCCGCATATTCTACTTCAATGGGATGTCGTGAAGGCGATTTGAATGCGTATTTAGCCATAAACCGTGACTTGAGATGGCCAGCCGATAAGCAAGCCTTCCCAGACACATCTTCTACCAAATCGCCGACCCCAAAGGGATGGAAGGCTTGGTTGGCCTGCGCGGGAAATCCGAAGGAAGAACCTGGTATCGGGTCGGCACCTTCAATTCCGCTTCACGCGCTCCTAATTGGAGTTCCACAGGGGAAATAGCATTGAAAGGGCTGATATGGCAGCGCTACGAATTAACCACTCCGACTCCGACTAAGCCTAATGACTATCTGAGTCCAACATTGTTGAAAACTATTCGGGAGTAAGCACCAGCAGCTCCCTTCTGGCGTTTGGCAGCGCAGTCGGAAGAGGCGCTGGTTGTCATGTGCACTCTGGCGAGAACTAATGGTCCGTGCTCGGCCAAGGCGAAGAAAAACTTCCATTCCTTTTCCTGGACAGGTATTTTTCTCTAAAGGAACCGATAATGGTAATTAAGTTATCTGTTGGCAAGGACGCGCCTAGAAAACAGAATACACAAATTTGAGAGAATTGACAAAGCTATGATCCCTAGCCTGACGGGGGACCAACCATGCATGTCAAATTTGAACAGCCTAAAGCAACCGAATGTGGCGACATGTTTGTTTCTTGGCGTGATCAAGCCTGAGGACGATAAAGGCTGACTTGTCTATCGGCTGGCCGCCGCATATCATCTTTGTGTGGGCCAAATACGCATTCAAATTGCCTCCACAATAACCCATAGAGCAGAATGCGTGGCGCAACCCAAAGACGATCGATCAATGTCATTTTTATCCTTTATAGAAAACTGCTCTGTGAATAGAAAACTATCCCTTACTCTACAATCGGAGGTTGGAATCGTCTCCAGTTTAAAAAACCGACCCATCGAGCAGTAGTATACTTTTAAGGAAGGCAAGACTCTGGCCAAACAGTTTGTAAATCCTGCCTGAAAATTCTGAAGATGGAATCCGTTCAGCAGTTGAATACAACCGTCTTTTTGGAATGTACGCAAGTCTCATTGTATAATTGCAATCTTATGCCTTAAGGAATCTCGCTTGTGGTGTGGCAGCCCAGACGGGGTAGTTCAGATTTTCCCACCCCAGTTGCCTCCCATTCCTTCGAGCTTCGTTAATTGACATTAGACTTGTCCATCCGATAGCCGCTGTTAGTCATTGTAAGGGCCAAATGCTCATTCAAATTGCCTCCACGATACCGATCAGAAATAGAATGCGTTGCGCATCACGCGAAACCAAATTGAAGATTTCTTTTACAAACAACTTTTCATTTTTGGAAAGCTGTGCTTAAATTTTTGAAAAATTAATAGTGTGTCTGTTTCGGCTGAATGAATACTTGTATTTTTCAGCAAAAAAAAATTCGTGGTCTTCGTCAGTTGTGAAACCGGCTCGTGTTCTTGAAACCTAGTATAAGCTTCCCAGATCACTCCTCAACTCTGCGAAAAGCATTCAACTACAACTCAAGAAAACTTTCTTACAAGCGAGGTCAATGAAACGTCCGTGGCAATTTTCAACTATTGAAGGTTGTGGGGGGTCGTCTGAGAAGCACCTTAGTTGTTTTCAAACTTCCTGCTGACAGCTGGGTAGGTCAAAAATTGCAAAAAGCCGTGCCATTTCAGTGCGGGCCGATAAAGCAAAGCAGATGTCTGGAAATGCCATGTCGTGATTGGAATCTAACCTGCAAAAGGTTTGGAGCTGCAGCAGTAGCGGAATGGCAGCGAACTCACAGTTTGCTTGTTAGCGATACAGCAACCTGAACGGAACATTGGTGCGCCGCTCACGAGCCAGGGTGCAGTGACCGGATGGTCGGTGGGTGTGGGGCGGACTTGCAGGAAGAGGGTCGGGGGTTCTGATTCAGGGTTTGGGATTCTGCATTGCTGGGCTTGCTCACTGCACTTTTGCCAATGTATAGTGTATCTTTCGGGTTTGCGCCCTCTTCCTGCAAGTCCGCCCCACATCCACTCGGCCATCCGAGCAAGCAGGGTTTCGCAAGGATTTCTCCTGCACCATATTCAGACTGTCTCACAACTCATCGAAAGGAGCCGCAAATACCACCTCCCACTTGTCCTTGTCTTCGTGGATTACCGGAAAGCGTTCGACTCTGTGGAAATCAACGCCGCTTTGAACGCACTTGTGCACGCAGGTATACCATCGCCCTACATCCGACTTCTCTACGAATGCTTCTCGAACACATCGACCATTCAATTGTTCGATCGAACTATCGCGAAAGGAGTACGGCAGGGAGACACGATTTCTCCCAAGCTATTCACAGCGGCACTCCAGGATGCCATGAAAGACTTGAACTGGGACGATAAATGCTACCTTGTCGACGGTAAACGGATCAGCAACCTTCGCTTCGCCGACGATATTGTTCTCATCTCTACCAGCACGACAGAAGTCGAGGAAATGCTGAACGAGCTCAATGTGGCAGGTATTAAGATTGGATTGGACATGAATATGTCCAAGACACAATTTATGGTCAACCAGTGGTGTGACACGGGACTCGTAAGGTTAAATGGAGTCGCTCTGCAACAGGTCGACTCCTACGTCTATCTGGGAAGAGAGCTGAACATGGATAACGACCTCGCTCCTGAAATCGCCCGCAGGAGACGCGCAGCATGGGCAACCTTCAGTTCGATTCGCGAAGTCACCGATCAGGTCAATGATCCCGGCCTCAGGGTCTCGATATTCAACGCCTCTGTATTGCCTGCGATGTGTTACGCGACGGAAACCTGGCCCGACAACAAGACAATCGCCAGAGCGATGCAAACTACGCATCGTGCACTGGAGAGATGTCTTCTGATAACAAGCCTTCGTCAGCAATGGCAAGAAAGCCTACGAAGCTCGAAGCTACGGGAGAAGTCGCAATTAGCAGACCCGCTGCAGTACATGAAGAAGTCCAAATAACGCTGGGCCGGACACCTGCTTCGACGAAAGGACGATGGATGGAGTCTCCGTGTCACAGAATGGCTCCCGAAAGACCATAAGAGACCACCGGGACGACCGCCAACGCGATGGGCAGACTCATTCTCAAGATCTTCAGAGAGCGGAGTCTGCCTCACTGGATGCAAGCAGCCAGAGATCGAGCGGTCTGGAAGAGTTGTGGTCCCCGCTGAGAAGACCTCCAGCCGACAAAAGGACCATCAAAGTATCAATAGAATTAGTAAGTATAGTGTATCTTGAACACCGTAGTATACCACACTTTAACCCGTATGATACGATTTAACAACGATGCTGCCCGTTTTCCCCACCACTCTATGCTAATCGAAGGTGCAGAGAAAGAGCGACCCGATAGAAACCCTACTGAACCAACAGAGAAAAGTCATTCTAAAACCACTAAAGGATACAAGGTGTTCACAAAAAACTGATAGCCGCCATTTATTATGAATATCGCCATGCATAGTAAAATGTAATGACAACAGAAATTACCAGTTATAGATGATTTCTAAAACAAATACTCGTAACACAACACTGTATTGCACAATAAAAACGATGAATCACGCGAAGACGACGCGTCTTATTAGCCAATTCATTAGTAGCACGACGACGAAAACGTCTGGCCGTTCGGCAAATGCGAATAGGGGTACGGTATGGAGATCACCGGCGGCGAGCCGAATTTGCAGACATCGTAGGAGAACGGTGCGGACGACTGGCCGTACCAGTACGAGTCGTCGGTCTGGATGAAGAGCGGCTGCGAGAGCGGGGTGACGGTGCCGGACTCCGGACTGAACGTACAGTAGCCGTGCGTGGACGGCGAGACGGGAGTGGTCGAGTACGGTGACGTCGGCGGGAGTACGGTATTGATGGAGGGCAGCGAGATCGGTGACGACGTGCCCGGTTTCGTGTACGGACAGTAGCGCGGCGACGAGGACTTCATCTGGAATGGGCACTTTGAGTGTTGATGACATAGAATTGGGGCATTCTGGTCTCAAGGCAATGAAGCCGGAACTGAACCCAGCGCGACTGGTTTTGGGATAGAAACAGACCAATCCTTGCCGGCGAATTAGGGCGAGATATTAAGGCGAGTAAGTACGTTACGGTAGATTACTGTAGCACAAGCTATTTCTGCAGGCCTCCACAACCAATAGAAAGATCCAGTGCAAAAACACCACCCAACAGGGGTCCTCTCGTCCTATAAAGAAGGTCTAACGATCAGAACTGGATCTTTCTAGGAAGTGAACTGAGAAGATTGTCTTCAGATTTAAGCCAGAGGAGATGCTAGTCGTGAGTATGATCTATGTGGGAAGGGAGAACCAGACTGTAGCGCAGTCGGAGAAGGTGCCGACCGTCGCGTGCACCCGATGCCAGGTTCCTGGTTCGGATTTCGCTCCTAGGCCAACAAAGCTTTCCATTCCTTCGTGGTCGGTGAATTGGTACCAGACTCGTCTGGGCAGGGCAGAGCACTGACTCGCCCGTTGGCTGGCCACCTCAGGTTGTTGTATAGGGCAAATACTCAGCCAAATTGCTCTGCGACATTCCATAGAAGTAGAATGCGAGGCGCAACCCAGCAAGGAGTAAGCAACGACGTCCTTTATCCTTTATCCACACATAGCATAGATGCGTGTACGGCCGGCTTAGCCCTAGTTTATACTTGCGTCGCTACGCGGCACGGCACCACTATCGCCAAAGATATCGATTTTTCGCGCCACCCGATCGATATTTATCCCGACCATGGTGCCGCGCCGCGTAGCGACGCAAGTATAAACTAGGGCTTAGAGATGTGGTGACCATTATACCCGACAATTTCGTACAACTTTCCTTGAAATTTTTTAGTTCAGCTGCCCGAATGAGTGTGATTTTTCGTTTTTAAGAAAAAATGTAAATTAAAATTTGTTCTAAAACGCAACAGCAACAAGACAGCATCATTTAGTACATTAGAAGACGAGATCACGCCATGAACCCAAAGGCTCGTTGCGATTTTTGTTTGATTGATGGTGCGAATGCTGCTTACATGAAGTATCAAAGTAAGGATATGCGTATGTGTTCTTCACAATAGCGTTTGCTGCATAGTTTACAGGAGAACTCCATGCAAACGAAAATTTCGCTATCAATCGCGACTTCTTGGGTGAAGTCATGGCGCAACCTCTTCTTTTGGCACTAAAAATGGCCGATTTCCTGCCCCTTAAAACAAGTTTTAAGCCATTATTTTTCCTAAAAAATGAAAAGTTTACGAAATTTCAAACAAAGTGTTCACTTATTGGGTAACTGATGGTTAGTTCTAACTTCAAAGAAAGTCATACTTCATTTTCCTTGAACAAACGGTAATTATTCCAATCTTTTTTTCGAAAGTCTCTAGTTTAATGTGGCTGGAGCTAAAAAAAGGAAAATAAAAAATGATTACATTCATTGGAGCAGCTAATGAACTATATGACTTCAGCTTTGTTCCGCTTCAAAATAAAATTTAAATTGATAATTTTTTCTTTAAAAATTAAAATTTGAAATGATATAGCTACCATAATCATATAGCGCAGTCGGAGGAGGCGCCGATACCAGGTTCCAGGTTCAGATTTCCCGTCCAGGCCAACCAAGCCTTCTATCCCTCCGGGGTCGGTGAATTGGTACCAGACTTGTCTGGGAAGGATAGAGCGCTGACTTGTTCATTGGCTGGCCACCGCAAGTCATTGTATGGCCAAATACGCACTCAAATCGCCTCCACGACATCCCGTAGAAGTAGAATGCGTGGCGCATCCCGAAAGGGATTGACTAACGCCGTTCTTTATCCTTTTATTTTATAGTTATAGTCTGAAATTTTAAATTTTTAGTTCAGCTGCTCCAATGAAGGCAATAGTTTTTTTTTATTTTCCTTTTTTAGCTCCTACCACATTAAACTAGAGACTTTCCAAAAAGATTGGAATAATTACCCTTTGTTCAAGGAAAATGTAGTATGACTTTCTTTTTTAAGTTAGAACTCAGTTACCCAATAAGTGAACATTTTGTTTAAAATTTTTATAAACTTCTCTTTTTTTTAGGAAAAATAAGGGAAAATGTTCTACCAAACTGTCGCTAAATAAAAAACTAATGAACAGGATGATTTCAGTTTTGTTGCGCTTCAAAATAAAGTTTAATTTGATTAATTTTTCTTTAAAAAATAAAATTTTATAAAAATCTTACACTCGTTCGAGCAACTGAATTTCAAAATTTCTAAGAAAGATATACCAAATTTTCCTTGAACAAAAAATTATCCAATCGTCCTGGAGAGTCTGTAGTTTAACCTGAAGCTCTTTTCGATTTGGAAGATGTTCAGCTTGACTTTAGAAGCTTCAAGTTTTTTCAAGAAGAGTGTCCAAATTGACGTGGAAATGGTATATTACTGTAGCTTAATGGCTCCCTCAATCAGCTTCTTCAACCCATCATCTACTCGAGAATCCAGAACACGTAGGCAAGACAAAGCCGCATGCGAAACAGCTACTTGCCACCAAAACAGCCGGAGATCAGCGCAGTTAGACGGTCTTCGCGAGCGCTACTTGTAAAGGATAATTAGTTGACCCAGGACTGCTCAATGAGGTAATGGTAGCCGCTCCTGAATGGATGGGCTCTTAATGACGTGAGATTGATTGTGTGTGCTCTCTAGCAGCAGTCTCCGATGTCGCCGTTACGGGCCCGCGTGTGGCCTCTAAGCCTCTCGGCGCCGCAACACGATAATGCTTCCCTTGAGGTGGTCCCATAAATCTCGCCCCACTAGCGGTTGGAGTCAAGTACCCAGGGTTTCTCACGCTGGGTTGGTTACTCCAGTGCTTGAGAGGAACAGGAAGCTTATGGCTAATCTTGCCTGACCTAGTCAGAGGGAGGGTAACGTAGGCTACTTCAGAGGGAGTAAGGTTGCAGGTAAGCAGCTTAAGCTCTTCGTAGCGACCTATCCCACGCTGTCCTTCCTTCAAAGAACTCTTTGGAAGCCGCGTAACCCCAGAGGACCGCCAGAAGTAGCGACACGGCGCTTAACTACCCGACGACGGACGGAACGACATAAAACCAGTTTTACGAGCGACGCCGGTTCGAGGCCTTTTCTCTCTGAGCTGAGCGGTCATAAGCGTGGCCGAGGTGGAATTGTCGCAGCCGGTGGTCGTCTCCTAGAGCCACACGTCTGCAGCCAGATTCATCAACCGCTTATCGCCCTGCAACGGTGAAAATACCGCCAAACCCCCTGATGTTACATCCATTTCAGCATCAGGTTTTGCGGTATTTTCACCGTTAGAGGACGGTAAGCGGTTGATGAATCTGGCCCCTGATTCTGAACTTTGAATTCGATCAGTTCGAATCGGAAAAACAAGGCTTACCAGATGGCTGCTGGGCGTCGAATGGTTCGTGGAGGGTAGTCGCGGCGGTGACGGCAGCAGAATCGGCTTCAGCCGGATCGGTTCGGTAGACTTTTGCTTGTTCATCTGAAAAGCAAATGAATGAGGACAGGATTTTCCGCTTGACGAGGAGGTACGCTACGGTAGAAGACGGTGGTATGGTAGGCAATACGGTAAAGCTGCAAAGCTTGAGAGTTCAGGCATGCTACGGTAGAAGACGGTAGTACGGTAAATGGTACGGTAATGCCGCAAGAAGAGTTCGAGCAGCCTTATAAAAAAATGCGAAGTGGCATCGGATAGAATGAAGTTGTAGTTTGCTCAGGTGTATTTTTCAGATCTATCCTAATCGGGGGGGGGGGGGGGGGAGTATGTAGCGTTTTGCATCTCTATTCCCACCTTCGAGTTTCTACGAGAGGTTTTGCTGCTGTCCCTTGATGCGAGGGTATAGGATAACCTACGCCATTCGTGCCTTACGGTTGCACCTCCCGACTAGGATAGAATCTATTTTTTATATAAAATAAGACATTAATTTTGTATAACGTTTTCTGATAACAAAACGGAAAAGGGAGGTGAATCAAAATATCTGCCACAAAGATTTAAACAATAGAACTTTCTAGAAGAACACACGATGAAGAATGTTTCTCTGAAGCGAGAAGAATATGCAACAAGACGTCTTCTGGAGGATCCAGAGCTCCAGAAGATGGCGACGACATCTGCGACCCCAGCCAGACAACACTAAATGTTACGACAGAGGGGCCAGATTAGCACACTGCGCTCATCGCCCCAAGTTAGACCGACCGCCCTCCTCGTCTAGACGACAAGGTCACGCGTGAGCTGTGGTAATCCTCATCGGCTAGCGTTCTACGATCGTAACTTGAGGCAAACCAGGTGCAATCGCTTCGGGTTTAGGCGCTTTCTAGAGGCCACCGCGCGACAGGTTATTAATTGGTCCTCGGAAAAGCTGGTACATATCGGGGGTTTACCCAACCGGACAAGCGCCAATCAAAGCATAGGCCGCATCAGCTACCTATTCACTTCACGTGCTGTTGATTTTCCAGGACTATGTAAGCATCCGCTTCAACGGTGGGCCACTATCCGGGTTGTGACCTATCAGAGTTGGGCAAACACCCGACATGTACCCTACTAAGATTATTTTTGCTGGAAACATGAAAAATAGAAGAGGCAAAGAAATGCCATAGAGGGCGAAATGATAAAGAACAGCATTAATCTATCCCTGTTCTGATGCGCCACGCATTGTACTTCTACGAGATCTTGCAAATTTGGCTGAGTATTTGGCCTACAATGACTTGCGGTGGCCAGCAGATGAACAGATCAACGCTTTGTCCTTCCCAGACAAGTCTTTTACCAATTCACCGATCTCTAAGGAATGGATGGCTTGGTTGGCCGGGTGGGAAATCCGAATCAAGAATCTGGAATCAGGTGCTTGCGATAGTGGACACCTCCAACTGCACTATCACTCGCTCAATCGCCGCTCGCATATTAAAGATCTTTGGACTTGCCTTGAAGAATTGATTCTAGACATACGAAAGGAATCTCAGCCAGTACTGTAGAATATACTGTAATCATCAATTCGATGACGAAAGAGGAAAAAGGAGAAAAGGGAGAAAAGCTCAGCCGATAGGTAGAGGTAGAAGCACTCTTTCAACGCTATAAGACCAATGAGTGCTAAACAAGTAAACTGGTGTTTATTATTACATACTGTTGTTATCATTGATTGTTATTTATCACTGTTTATTTTGGCCAACTGTTTTTTTGTTGAATGTGTAAAAGAGCTACCATACATGTAAAAGGTCCCTTACGAGGTCATGGTCTTGACTATATATTTGTACTTTCCGCTTTCCGCTATGCCTTAACTTTTTTCTTTGATTTTTCTATCCACTTCTGTCTTCTGTCGTATGTCCTCCTATAGAATTAGAGAATGCATTCATACACCTCCCAGCCGTTTACAGTCAAACGAGTTTTAGTAGAACTATGGGTTTTTTTGTGCAAGAAACACGACACCACACGCAACAGGTTTAGGAACGCCTGAAGTTCTCGCTCTGTCCTTCTAAAACACCGTTCCGCCCACCACTAATAAGTGAAGCTAATACACACACCACTGCAATTGTGAAATTTGTTGAAGTGAATACGGTGCGTGGAGCATCCGAAGAGGGGACGTTTAACGCCGTTCTTTATTCTTGATATCTTATTCAAATTTGAATTCAAAATTTTTGTATTGTAGCACCAATAAGGATAGAGGACGGTGTTACTCAATCCCTTCTGGGATGCGCCACGTGTTCTACTTCTATGGGATGTCACGGGGGCGATTTGAATGCGTATTTGGCCATGAAATTACTTGCGGTGGCCAGTCGATGAACAAGTCGACGCTATCCTTACCAGACAAGTATTGTACGGTACCAACTCACTAATCTCGGAGGGATGGAAAAGGCTTGGTTGGCCTGGGCGGGAAATCCGAACCAGAAAACTGTTATCGGAAGCACGCGACAGTCAACGGTTCCTCTGGATGCGCTATACGCGCTCATAGCCCAAATATCTACTCAAATTGTCTCCTTGACATTCCGTAGAAGCAGAATGCGTGGCGCACACCAAAGCGGGACTGATTAACGCCGCCCTTTATCCTTATACTTATTTGGCCTATACAATGACTAGCGTTAGCCAGACAAAGTCCAACTCAGTGCTCTATCTGTCCACATCACGAATGTGGGAGGTGGGAGCGCCAACTAATCCTAACCAATCAGGGCTCCGACCATATATGCTTTCTCTGGCTGGTCTGATTGGCTGGCGCTTCGAAATGCTTCCAAAATTCACGACTAGGGCGTTCTATCCCTACACCAAAAAAAAAAGAAGTATCGCTTTCAGAAGAAATAGAAACAAAATTCTGATAATTCTTTGTTGGAAAATTTAATGGGAGTTCCTTTTTCAACTTTTTTCCGCTCACATGCCCAATAAAGGAATGAAATTTTATTTTTAAAAAAGTATGGGAATTGCAGCTCCAACCCCCTTGCTTGAGCTTCTACAAGAGCTACAGTTGCTGTCCCATCATGCTATGGAGATTTAGTTGTGGTATGAGATGAAGTACGCAATTTACACTTTCAGGACGCCCCTCCCGACTAGGATACACTCGAAGAGTTTAATTTATTTATGCGCGAAGTTCACGCGAAAGATAGACAATTCGTGAAAGATACTAAAGAAACGTCAACAAAGAAGTTATCTCAGAAGGCGAA
This sequence comes from Heligmosomoides polygyrus polygyrus, assembly GCA_947396885.1. Taxonomy (NCBI): domain Eukaryota; kingdom Metazoa; phylum Nematoda; class Chromadorea; order Rhabditida; family Heligmosomidae; genus Heligmosomoides; species Heligmosomoides polygyrus. Next base: position 92,168,660 of record OX377204.1, on the reverse strand, counting down.
CGTCGCGAACAAGAACTAAGGTCGATAGAATATAGGTGAGAAGGATTCGGAAGGCAAAATTTAAGCGTATCGGAGATGTCTGTCTAAAAGCCCCTTGGATTTCCTGAAGAAATCAGGAAATGGAGATGTTTTTGATAATTCAAGGAATTCGGAACCAACCCTCTGTGTAAAGAAAAGTGTCCAACTTGACGTGAAAATCTTTATTGTTTATTTGTGACGACTATTTAAGACAATCGTGTGACAACTCATGGAACATGCACTACCCAACAACAAATAACACTTCAAAACAACAGGAACAATAAGAATATAGTTAGAACTTCAGGAGAGCCTTCTTAGCAACTCGTCTGAAAGGTTCAAAATTCTTCGGAGATGAAATTAAATTAAATTATTAATTAAAATTGTAAATTACTTTTTACTGCCAGGTATGCAGATTCGCCCTCAAAAAAGTGAGCCCTAGCTCCTGATTGTAGTTTGGAGCACCTAATTTTATAGCGAGTTCCATTCCTGGAGGCAATGAGCTTGCAAAATTATATTCTAATTTAAAAAAGGTACATATATAAGGAAGGAATAGCACCGGCGTCTTCAAAGAAAAATGCAACCGGACTAGCTAGTCACCTGGAAGCCAGCAGAGGATACGGCAGGATTGTGGCAGCCGTAAACGAAGCGACACAGCGAATACGGGCAAAAATCGTAACGTCAATGTCTAGAAGTCGTAGACGACGACGACGACGACGATACGAGGGGACTGGTGTGGTGTACGTTAATGCGACTGGGTCACGGCTTCGCTTACAATACAACGCCACCGACGACGACGACACCTCGGCCGCCGCCGCCGCCGCTTGCGCCATCATCACAAACTGGTCACACACGCAAGCACCACATGCAGCAGCAGCATGCGATTTAATCTAACGAGCGCCGAACGACGACTACGCCGATGAGGACGAGACGCCGGAGAAATCGTCGCCATGTGGCGGAGTTCTCAAGGTTAGCGCTGCCGCTGCTAATGAGAGTGAGAGCACGAGTTACGCTGCAAAGAGATGGCTATTGTCAGCGAGAGAGTTTCGGACAGAGTAAACAACTCCAGAAGAAACATCAGCGGCAGCGGCAGCAGCGGGAAGCAAGCAGTAACACCAGTAGACAACAATGGATGGATGGATGGATGGATGGCTCTTGGGCATAGTCTTGGACGCGTGAGCATGCATGATGTTTACGACAGCGATTTCTCTCGCTTCGTGTCGTTCGAGCCCTCTTCAGACTGCTCCTCCCCGCCTTTCATTGGACTTCTCTGCAATGTGGCAAAGGAGAATCCTTCTTGGACGCTACTCTTTGACGCGATCGTCGCCTTCAGAAGCACATACATCCACCACTATAAGAGCTCAATCCCCTTTGTTAGAAGACCAGCGAGGGTGAATTCAAAGTTATATAGGAACAATATGAAACGCTTGGAACGGTATGAACAAAAAACAATAAATAACCATGTTTATGTCTCTGTTCGAGGCCGCGTGTAGCGCAGTCGGAGGAGGTGCCGGGTCTCGCTTGCACCCGATACCAGGTTCCTGGTTCGGATTTCCTGCCCAGGCCAACCAGGTCTTCCATCCCTCCGGGGTAGGTGAATTGGTGCCAGGCTTGTCTGGGAAGGAGACAGCGCTCACTTCTTCATTGGCTGGACATCGTAAGTCATTGCATGGCCGAATACGCATTAAAATTGCCTCCACGACATCCCGTAGAAGTATAATGCGTGGCGCATCCCAAATGGGGTTGTGTAACGCCGTTCCTGATCCTTCATCCTTTATATCCCTTCAAATAGTAGTTTTTCGATGGAAGGCCAGATATTTTTGGAAAATACACAAGTTTTTTCGTGTAAGTTAAATTTGATTGTATGCCCTTTCCCCTACCCCTTCTTAGTCCCTTTGAATTTTTTTTAAGATAAAGGACGGCGTTACTCATTCCGTTTTGGGGTGCGCCACGCATTGTACTTTTACTGAAATTCGTGGAGAAAATATGAATGCGTATTAGGCCTATACAATTACTGCTTGCTGACCCAGGAGGGATGGAGTGCTTTGATAGCATAGGCGGGCCCAAACCAAGAACCTCGCTCGATTCGAGGTGCACGTGTCAGCTAGTGCCTACTCCGACTGCGATATCAAGCTATTCTTTGAAATCAGTAAAAGTGGAACGCAATAAGCCGCACTTTTTCAACACAGCGTTAAAATATTGGGTCCATGAAGGTCAATGGATAGGACATTAATTTGAAGATTGACTGATACAAGAAACCTTCAACAGAAACTGGACATTTATAAATGATTCTTGGAGGGCAATTTCTCGAACTCCCTTGCCTTTTCAAGGCTCTGAAGAAGGCGATTACGCCGAAACGTAAACCTAATAAAGGTTCGATATTAATCTTGGCACGACAGCTCTACAACAAAATTCGGTTCATGTCGCGAAGATGAGCGGCATTTGGAGGTGGTGGCGCACCAGCCAATCACAACCAAACACGGCACCGGCCCAAGACACGCCAGCCAATCAGAATGCTCATCTTATACATCCACTCTGAACAGCATGCCATTTTAATGCGATCTGATTAGCTGGCGCGCTTCCATCTCCGAATGCTGCCCATGTTTGCAACATCTACCCAAAAATCTCTACTGTTCAGAAAACGGCCTTTTAATTAGTAATACCTAAGATAAAATTCTATAATTTCATTATTTCATTTCTTTTAGTCACTGTTGTCTTCTTTCGGTGACTTTGCGAAGAACGGGAAGGTCAATAATGAACTGCCCGCTAGCCCAGCCAAGATTTGTTGTTATGCCTTTTTCTTTAGAGAAAAGGAAGATTCATATCGGAACAGGAAGTCGAGCGAAATGACGAAATGAAGCCCGGGAGGGATTTGGAGATTAGCGCCGAATGAAGACGCCAAATCCCTCTACCCAACAAGTAGCAAACGAAGCGAAGCAACCCACTAACGCTAGCTGGCTGACATTGACGGAGGCGTCTGTGCGAAGTCAAGGACGTGGCGGGATGTTTTGCTAGCCGGGTATGGATAGGTACGAGGAGCGGCGGGTTGTCTGAGAATGGAACATGGGTCTTCTGACCTGCGAAACCCAGCGGTGATTATCGACACCGGAAGATGATGGATAGGTGTGACAAGGGCACGTAATTAGGCGCTGGCAAAGTGCTCAGTAGACATAGCGATGTAGTAGGTATGCTCTAGAAGATTAGGACAGGGATAAAGAACGATCTCAATCACACCTGTTCGGGATGCGCCACACATTCTGCTTCGGTTTGAGTGTTGGAATGGACGGAATTGAAATGTCTTAGGACAGTTGTTTCCCTGAGCTTCATGTTTATATCTTCGTTATCATAGTAGTGAAGCTCAATGTAGTCGAATCTTTACCCGCTTCCCTTCCCGATTACCCAGCCAGGTCTGTAGTGTGGAATGTATGCAATGTATGACATATAGGCGACATGGTTCTTTTAGACCTGAAGAAGGGCTTAAGGCCCGAAGACTACATTGAGCTTCACTACTATGATAACGAAGGAATTGAAATGGTCGTGACAATGGCATTTGGAATGTGTTTGGTGTTGAAGTGAGTCTGATACGAATTCACCGATCCGACAGGAATGGAAGGTTCGGTCAGCAGGGCGGACCCGAACCATGAACCTCCATTCGGGAAGCTGGCGCGCCATTCAACTGTGCTACCACACGCCTCCAGATAAAGAATAGTAAAAAAGGATAAAGTACGGATCTGAGTTTGGACACAACTTTCTTTGTTGAAATGGCGAAATAAACACAAAAAAGATCACAAAATCTCCTACAGTATGGCCTTCTTTATAAAATACTCGTCTTAATGCCTTCATTGCCATTTCCTTGCAGGATGAGGCCATTCTGGTGGTGATTGTGTTCCGTTTTCCTAGCGGTGCCCCCCCCCCCCCCCCCGACTAGAATAGATCAAATGAACCCTGTTCTAGCCTGAAATGCGAAAGATGCGGCTTCAAGTTCAGTTCAGAACCAAGATTTTCTACACAGCTTAAGATGCCTCCACTGTGAGACCTGGTAAACATTAGCTTGGCAAAATATAGTAAGGACTTTGAACAAATAATCTTTATTAGGCTTGCGAATGCAATAATAAGTGAATAAATAAATAAATAAATAAATAAATAAAACCTTCATCATTATCGGCCATAAAACAAGATGATTTACAAAATTAGAAAAAGGTAGCTTGTCTGTACATATCAGCTGGCATTCGCCTTATGTATGGTTTTTTAAATCCACTAAAAATCACTAATATTTTTTGAATCACCCTGAACAGTTGGACCCATAGGGTGCACTGATAAAATTAAAAGGCGGTTCTTTTTTCCTCTAAAAAATATTAATGCGTTGTGCAAGTAAATATTAAGCTCAAGGATGAAACATCAAATAAATAAGTACAATCTTCCCCATCGACATAAATCAAAAAAGAGGTAATCTGACAGCGAAGGTCCGCGTGCACTCGCGTTAAGCTTAAAAACATTTAAAATTCCGCTAAAAAATCACTGCTATATATTTTTTTTGAATCGCACGGAATATTTGGACCTGTAGGATGCATTGATAAAATTAAAAAGCAGTTGTGAAAAAATGAATGAAAAATCTCAGCTTCAAGCAAATAAATATTCGGTTTAAAAGTGAAATCCCACCATATATAATGATAAATAAATAAACACAACCACCTTCTTCATCATGCATGTAAGAAAAATGATAAAAGGATTAGAAACAGAGGTGATGCTCAGGAAAATATCGATTTTAGACAAAAAGATAAGGATTAAGGTTAGCGTTAGTCGACCCCTTTGGGGGATGCGCCGCGCATTCTACTTTTACGGTTGTTGTGAAGGCAATTTCAATTCGTATTCGACCTATACAGTACGCATTGAATCGGGTCGAAAATCTTCGGAATCTAATAGGATGATACATGATAAGGCTAATTTCGTGGACCTGGATTTTTCGATGACTCGGATAACAATGGTTTTGCGAGCTCCTGATTTTTGGATGAGTCTGGTAGCGATATCAGAATCGGATTCCGAAAATGGTTCACTCGGGTCCAAGGCATACTATACAGTGAGTTGCGGTGGCCAAAATGCGGAATAGTCAGTACTTCATTATTCGCAGTATGGTACCAACTCATCGACCCGAAGGGATGGAAGGCTGAGTTGGCAAACGGTGAACCCGAACCAAGAACGTGGAACCAAGTGCACACGACAACCGATACCTCCTCCGACTGCGCCACCGTTCGCCCTAGCTCATATCACAAATTGGAAACAGAAAAAGGAAAACATCATTTTAAAGGCTTTATATCTGAATATAAATCATGATCTATCTGTCTGCACACTTTTTAAGTAAGCCTTTTTGGTGTAAAACTGAAGAGATTATATTAAAAAATCGCGAAGTTTTTTTTTTAAATTGTGTTGATGAGTTGAGTTCTAACTCATCTTTTTCTCTTTCTTTCTTCTGGATTATTTCTTCTCACTACTCCAATTTGTCGCACTATTTCCCTCTTCTCCCGTTCAGTTTTTTTTTCGTTTTTTAGTAATTCTGAACCAAGTAATCCATTTTCTCCTTCAGTGTGTATTGTCTTTCTTAACCATAGCATTGGCAAGAATGAATGAATGAACGAATGCTGAACATCGGGATGACAGGATGCATTGATAAAATTAAAAATTCTAAATTAATTTTTTTCAGATATGAAATATAAAGAGAAATAGTGCCGGTAACATAAGGCATCAGCACACTTTGAAAAAAACTTTTGCGATTTTTTATGAGGGATTTTTTATGGAGCAGACTGGCTAGTCAAAGAAGGTCACAGCCAGATGGATGACTACAACAAAGCGCCCCTTGGCGAGCGAAAAAAATGACGAAACAGATGCGAAGACGCTGGTGGTAGCTGGTGGTGTCCGGCGACTGGAGCGCCGCGCGCCACATATGCCTGGAGAAGAATAGTAAATGGCATTTGAGGGCGGAGCGGGGCTTGGCGCGGCGCGCGGTGGCGCCGCGTCCGTCGTCGAGGAGCAGATGACATATTTACGGGGTATTGTTAGCGCTCATGTGGTGTGTGGATGAATGCGTCGAGGCAATGAAACGTCGCGCAGACGGCGAAGGATGACGACGACAGCGGCAGCAGCAGCTCCGATAACGCACTAGACGCCCATAACCTAATGTGCATACAGTGAAGAGCGGGTTAATTACGCGATTAGTGGCAGCGATGGACCGATGGATGGGTAGACGTTGTGGTCCTTTGTATTCCCGGCCAACTGGGTTAATTCGGCGTTGTCTTCAAGCTGTTGACGCTGGTTGTCCACGACGACATCAGATTGGCTGGTATACGGTACGGTGTTCCATATCGGTGTTGAACACCATGTCGTATACAGACCAATTCGAGACGTAAGAATGGAACCTACTTCACCTCCTTCACCTGTAGAGATAAAATAAGGGGTAGAGACGCTTGATGGTGGATATCTCACCCTACACCTGCGGGTTAGTCACTGATGAATCTGGGGCCGCATTCATCAACGACTAACCCGCGGGTATAGGGGGTAGAGATACCGACGATGAAGCCTGCGTCTCTGACTCGTACCTTATCTCTACGTGACTCTTATCTTATCTCTCCCCTTACACCCAGCATACCCACGGGTTTAATTGTTGATGAATCCGGCTCCAGGTATCTGTAGCTAAAGTAGGTTTCATTCTTGTCTTGAATTGACTTGTATACGACATGGTGTTCCGTTTCGGTATTGAACACCATGTTGTCCAATCCAAGACGCAAGAATGGAACCTACTTCATCTACAGGGGCCGGATTCGTCGCCAATTAAACCCACGAGTTGCAGGATATAAGAGGTAGAGGTGAGTGCTTCATCTTGGGTATCCTACCTCTTACACTCCTGGGGCCGAATTCATCAACGACTAACCCACGGGTGTGGGGATAGAGATACCCACGATGAAGCCTGCGTCTCTGAGTCCTACCTTATCTCTATCTGGCTCATATCTCTACCCCTTATACCCCACATACCCATGGGTTTAATTGTTGATGAAGACGGCCCCTGGGTTAGTCGCTGATGAATCCAGTCCCTGTAACTGAAGTAGGTTTCATTCTTACGTATTGAACTGGCCTGTATACGACATGGTGTTCCGTATCTGTGTTGAACACCATGTCGTATAGAGGCCAATTCAAGATTTTTACACCTTCGTGCAGTGGTTCAACAGAAACAGAAGATGGCCATGAGAATGCTATGCTTTTTTACATCCTTTGTTCCTTAGTGAGCTCACTCACGTCCTAAACATATTGCTTACTTATTTATTTGGGTGGGTGTAGCGCAGTCGGAGGACGTGCCGGTTGTCGCGTGCACCCGATACAGAGTTTCTGGTTCGGATTTCCCGCCCAGGCCAACCAAGCCTTCCATCCCTCGGGGGTCGGTGAAGGAGAAGGCGCTAACTTGTTCATCGGCTGGTCTATGCTAGTGATGGTATAGGCAAGTACGCATCCAAATCGCCTCCACGATAGGCGGTAGAAGCAGGAGCATCGTGGAGCATCCCAAAACTGACTAACGTAGGCCTTATCCCTCTATAACTTGTTCGGTGCTTAAATATGAAAACAGCCCTCACACTTATAAAATGACATTTAAAAGTCCAACACGATGAAAAGAAAATTAATCAGCCTCTCAGGGATGTGCCATGCGCTCGCGAAACACTACATCTAACCAAAAGCTATTGGTTCCCCGACGACGTGCTATAGGAGCCTTCTCTTCCATTCTCTTCCAGCAAACGTACCTCAGAGGATATACAGATCCTCCCCACCCCTATTGTTCGATTGTTCTCTAACTTTATGATATTTTGGAATACGCCATGCATTTCAAAACTCAGCGATGTTGGGCGAGGACCATACGTGCGCAATCCACCGAGAATCACACGTCTTCAGATCACTAGCGCACATTTTCACCAATAACGTTGTCTAGCCTAAGCATCTAATTGCGAAGATCTGTGATGCGATCGATATCGATTACTGCGACTTGGTCGACATGTCTTTTAGACGATGTGACGCGATCGAACAATTAAATGGATATCGAAAGAGATAAGACAATGCTAAAAGTCGATCTTCAATGGACGTTGAGGGCGTAAAACACTTACTTTAGGCCACTAAAGGTTTAAAAATAAAGGACAGCATTTTTCAATTCTTCTTAGGGATGCGCCATGCATTCTACTTTCATGGAATATTGCGAAGACAACCTGAATGTGTGTTTGTCCTGTACTATGACTTTGGTGTCCAGCTGATGGACAAGTCAGTGTTCTATCCTTCATGGGTTAGTCTGATACCAATCACCGATCTCGGAGAGATGGAAACGTTAGTTGGCCTGGGCGGGGCGTGCACATGACCCGCGCTACCATGCGCAAAGTTATAATTCTGAAAATTCAATGAGCAGTTCCAATGCCCTCTAGGTTGCTAATGGAGTGTTCAGATGATGCCTTGTAATCAAGGCTATCGAAGGACTATAGCGGTATAGCCGCCATGACCCCTGTGCAGTCACCGACTCGTCGCAACTGAATAAACACGGAGCCATATGTGTTGAAGTGGATTCGAGCGACTGACGTCCAAACACAAGATATCATCTATGACATAAAGCTGACTCGCGGATGCGTTCGGCCGTAAAATCCATATGCTCGAACGACCTCGAGAGTCTCGTTGCGATGGCTCCGTATCGCTGGCTAAGTGAGCAGCTGTAGCGGTCAAAATATCGTCGACGAGGAGACGTCGGAGGAAAATGTAGTACAGAGACCATCTATGGCGCTGTGGCGAGAGGTAGGGCTAGAGCTAGCAACCTCTGCTTTTCGTGAAAGCAACCTAAGTGTGAGAAGATCTTCAACGCTTAGATGCTACACAGACACAGTAGACGTCATCGCAAATCCTTATGTAAGCGGAGACATACGTGTACACAGAAGAGCAGCTTTTATTACTGCCTTTATAGGTCGCTTATGATCGTGATGACCCCACACAGCAGCAGCTGTTCATTGTCTACGTCGAGAGGAGGGAAAGACACTACAGAAGTAGCAGTGGAGTTGAAATATGGTAGGCTATGTAGCTAAAAAGAAACTGGTTAAGCTCGTCCTTGAGTGAATAGGAGCAACTGGGTCACTCTGGCACATCACAGAAACGAAGTAATAGTGGATTTAGAAATATGGTAGGCTAGGTTCAGAGCAACTGCTTAAGCTAGAATGCCCATTATCTCCGTACGTGGAGGTAGAACCTCTTCTTGGAAGCCCTGAATGAATGAAACTTGGCACTAATTCCTTTTCTTCAGTGAATAGGAGCAACTGGGTCACTCTGGCACGTCACAGGAATGAAGGGAGACGTTGCAGATGTCAGCTAATGCAATTTCGTTGGATGAGGCCCGAGTTAATACAGGACAAAGACGAGACCAAGTCGGATGGAATTTCCAATCTTGCGTAGCCACAAATAGATTGTTTAGGATTAGCTCGAGGTTAGAGCAAAACAAGCATTCAATTCTCGACGAAGTCCGTCACATCGATCGATATTGAATGGAAATCGACAGAAGCTCGATTATTCTGATCGATATCGACTGATCTATGGATTGTTTACTTCTATGAGGCGCTTTCAAAATTCCGCTAAACCGGTAGTGCTTATCAAGTGGTTCATTCAGCTAAGCGCTGTAGAATCCGTCAAGCTGCCAATAATTTTGCGCCGACACAATGACAGACTCATCGCCGGAGAACCTGACGATGTAGCCCTGCGATGCTCCTAAAATAAGAACCGCTGAAGGTATAGAGAGCGGTTGCACATGGAACTCCTCGTAAGAAGACAAGCTAATAGGAAACATTATAATATATTGATTGAAGATTCGATATTGGTTTAAATCTAGACAAAATCGATTATATTGATCGATTTTGATAGGCCTATGGATACTTTTGTGAGGCTTCCCAAATATTCGGCTCAAGTGATGTTGACCTATGAAAGTACTTGAAGAAGAGCTAGACTGAAACAATTAGGTATTGATTCTAGGTAAAAATCGATTGTATTGATCAGTCTGCAGATGGGCTTGTGAGGCGTGACCAATATTCGGACCAACTGAAACTAAGCATGTCAGTATGCCGTTATCACTGACCATAGAGTGCTTCAGCGCTCTGAAGTCCGTCAAGCGGCCATTAATTTTCCGCGGACAGACGGAGAGACTCTCCTCGGGAAGCTCGACGGAATAGCTCTAATATGCCACGAAAGTGCTGGTGACTGATGACTGCTTAAGACGGTCCAGACTGAGAACGATTTTACATATACACTTGGAGAAAGTGTAGATAAAATCCATAATATTGATCGGTATTGATTGGCAAATGGATACTGTTCATTTATTGTGAGAAGTGTCCAACGTTCGGACAGCTGATTCGATTTAAATGCGGATTTAACTCCACCAAGTCGTCAATAATTTTGCGACGACGAGCGGGGGACGGGCCTGTCGCCAGACAGAGATAAAAACCATTGTATCGATCGGTATTGACTGGAATATGGATACTGTTCATTTGGTGTGAGACGTGCCATCGAGTGGTCACTAATTTTGCGTCGTCGGGGGGGGGGGGGAATGACGGAATTATCACCTGACAAAGTGACGTTTTAGCCTCTTATGTACACAGTGATGGGTACATGTCGCGAGGATGAGCAGCATTAGGAGTTGGTCGCGAGCCAGCTAACTAGTTCGTATCAAATTGATGTGCAACTTCGAGTAGGCTTGTGCAGTCAAAGTTCTGATTGGCTGGCGTGTTCGACCGGTGCTCAGTTTGAATATGATTGGCTGGCGCGTCACCACCTCGCAACGCTGCCCATATTCGCGACATGTACCGAGTGATGTTTTGAAGATGAGATTGTAAGCGGCCTTTTACCTATGAAACTCCTCTAAGAGCTTAAGTGATGCGACTATTAGTTTAGAAATGGCTCCTTCGACAGTAAAAAGTTCACGCTTCGCTCTTCGCTCCCATCTCTGTTATGGAAAATAATTGACGCTCTGTGTCGCTCTAGGTTCTATACGATTTACCCCGCATTTCGGTACTTATCGAATTTTCGCCCAAAGGCGCAGCAGGCAGGCGATCACCAGTTAGAGCAGCAACTACACCAGCTCCATTTCACTTCATGTAGCGCTGATCTGGCTGTCTACGACTACTATCTGCAATAGAGCTGCGGGATCTTCTGTGCCACTCGGAGAGGTCAAGAGCCCGATAAGTACAATAATTTCCACCCCTAGAGCTTTGCGTTTACGAGTCGGGCCACCTCGCTCGTATTGGTACGGCGCCTCCTGATGGTTTAAACGACATCTGGTACTCACCGCCACCGCCGACTCTGTGTTACAGCCGCCAAAAACGTGGACGATTTAACACAGGCGCAGATGTCGTCGGTCCGTCGTGCGTTAGATAGCGTGTGTGGGAACCTGTTCCGACGTAGTACACCCTACTCTACACCTCCTTCCCCCTCCCCAAACGACATGACACTGCTGATGAGGAAAAACCGTCGAAGGATCCATCAGAAGTTGTGCTGAACGAGTTGCGCTTTGTCGATGACAGAAAGGCGACGTCGTTACCTGGCCCTGTTACAGCCAGGGCATCAAATGACACAGTAGGATCAGTCATCGAGGCATCGTCCGTCCGCGCTACCTCATCCTAATCCGGCGGGACCTACATACCTGTGTAAACACTTGGATAAGGTTGGGGTCATTTAGACCTTCGCGTTCGAACGCGGCTTCTGACCCGCTCTGCTCGGACAGTTAATTACTGGCAATTACTAGTAAGGAGGCGATAAGCGAAATGCGGACTACATAGGAATGTCAAGGTCAAGCACTGCACAGTCTTACAGTATCCCACAAGGAGTAGGTATTAGTCGACTAATGTAGAAGCGTCTAGAGCACTGTAACAGGTGGAAGGACTCAATTTAGTTGAACTGCTCCAGCTACAAGATACGAATATGTGACAACGTAGATCATGATCGCGAAGGCGGTTATACTCCAGGAGTGCGCCACGCATTAGGGTGTTGCTAAGTAAATGAAGGCGTTTGAATGCGTATTTGTCCAATTGAGGTCCATACCATAGACTGGAATAGCTTACCCTTCTTTAGCAAGTATAATACCTTATTGGAGGAGCTTCGGAGGAATAAAGAGCCCCAGAAAAACCGTTTAACGACCAAAAGAATCGAGCCCAGGAGTATATCAATCGGTAGTTCCTGCTGTGGCTTATCATTCAGCGTTAAAACGACAAAAACAGACACCAGAAGTGGCTCATGCTTTTCGAAGAAATATGGTACATCCCTGGGCGCATATTAGAGCAGTCGGAAAAGGCGTCTGCTGTCGTAAGTACCTGATTCCAGGTTCCAGGTCGAATTCCTCGCCCCGGACAACCAAGTCTTCCATGCTCCGGGATCAGTGAAATGGGGCCTGACTTGTCTGGGAAGGAGTAAGCAATGACTTGCCCATCGGCCACCGCAAGTCACTGCATGACCAAATACGCATTCAAGTCGCCTCCACGACATCCCATAGAAGTTGCATGCGTGGCGCTTTTCAAACAAGGATTGACTGACGGCGACGTCTATCCTTTGCCCTTATAGCACATCTCTAAAGCCTACGCAGCGTTCAGGGGCTTCTGAAGACGGATCGTTGCTAAGGGGTCTTATACCTTGTGTGTAGAAGACTGGAAGGAGGCGCCAAGTCTTGTGTTCACCTCCGAATCTAGGGTAGGGTTCATGTCCCGCCCAGACCACCCTTGCCTTTCTTAACTCCGGGGTCGATGAATTGATATCAGACTTCTCTGGGAAGGACTGATTTGCCTACCTCAAGATAACACGCATTCAAATTGTGTCCGCGATATTTTATAGAGGCTGAATATGCGGCGTATCCAGTATCCATCCAGTAAAGGTATTGATTATTAAAAATCATTGCCCGTTATCTTTAATGTAGCCAAGGAGCTACCAAAAATGTCTTCCTCGGCTCTGTTGCTGTTTCTAGTTCTAAACCGGGAATCAATAGGCACTAGCAGTGGATGAATTTGTGGCGGACTTGCAGGAATAAAACACTCGAATCACCTCCGATATCTCATAGAAGTAGAATGCGTATCCAAAACAGGGATTGATTAACGGAGCCCTCTATACTTTGCAACAAAGGACCACCTTATTCGGATCTATCCTAGTCGGAGAGGATGCACTATGTTGGTCTGAGAGATGCGTCAGTCTAGCATAGGATATTAGGAAGGACGGCGTTACTCAACCCCTTTTGGGACGCGCCACGCATTCTACTTCTAGGGATGTCGTGGAGACGATTTGAATGCGTATTTGGCCATACAATGACTTGCGGTGGCCAGCCGATGAACAAGTCAGCGCTCTATCCTTCCCAAACAAGTCTGGTACCAATTCACCGACCCCGGAGGAATGGAAGGCTTGGTTGGCCCGGGCGGAAAATCCGAACCAGGAACATGGTATTGGGTGCGGGCGACAGTCGGCGCTTCCTCCGACTGCGCTACACGCGCCCACATATGATATTATAGTACACAAACAGCACACTAAATTGGCCTACAAGTGGACAGTGTTTTTCAGTCTCCTAATTAGGATACGCCACCCTAATGCGTTTGGTTTACTTTTCTGCCCCCCCCCCCCCACGGAAACGGACATTATTTTGGCAGCGGAAGTGCATATCAGGTTGTCCATAGGAATGATGGTGAAGTGGATGAAGTTCGGTGTTCGATACTCCACTTCCTGGTCCACCTTCTGGTTGGATAGATTTAAGGGAAGATCCCTTAGCTAACATAGAAATAGGTCTGGATGCGATTAGAGAAGGCAACGGAATAGACCGGCAGAAAGGAAGAGGAAGACGACGAGGTGGAGTATGCCTCGATGAACATGGAGATCCGCGTTCTCCAAAACCGAACCATCGACGGCGTAAGGGGGTTCACGACAACGACAAGTGTCGTTTAATCAAACACAGAACTCGGACGACGACAATTGCGACGCGGGCGACCCGAACGACGACCGACCGAGCGACCGACTGACGAGGAGGACGACGGCGGCGCGTGAATGCGCAAACTCCGGCTCGCCTGTTCCACGCGCTGACACTATTATACAGCCGCTGAAAAACGGAACACGCCGCCCGCCGACGCCGTCGCCATGAAGATGCGCCCTTTGAAACGGTTCCTGCTCATAAAATCCGTGGCCAACACGCTGCGCATACACAGGCATACAGTCGGAGCGGATTTCTTTCCAAGGCCAACGAAGACCTACTCGTCCTTCGTGGTCGCTAAGGTGGTAGCAGCTTCCACAGGCGAGGATGAAACGTCGGCTGGTTGTTATCGGCAAGGCCTTCTAGAAGACAAATAGACAACCGTAATACGCTTACCATCTGAAAAGTAAATCGCGTGGCATATTCCAAAAGGATCAGAGACAATCCAGAAGATCAGAGTCGCTGTCACATGGACCAAGTCGTCGAATATTAGGTGGGCCGGCCACGTAATGCGCTTCGCAGACATCCGCTGAAGCCGTCACCGAATGAATTGCGCGGGATGTCAAGAAAACATCAGGACGCCCACCGACGCGTTGGTCGAACTTCTTCGTGAAAGCCCTGAACGAAGAACCTGCGCTCTTTTTGTCCCTCGGGCGAGGAGGATCCACTGGAGCACTCTAGCACGCGACGGGGACGAATGGAGGCGCTGCTGGCGCCCGCTCGAGCATCTTCGAGATAGCAGTTGATAGAGCTGATTCCAAAGGGTTTATGAACGCCAGACATCACAAATGAGCCTGGCCTTACAAAGCTGTTATTAGGAAGTCTTCGCTGCTTAATTTACCTATATATTCAAATCGCAGCGTGTGAAGCACCTCTGAGGGAAGACGCAGACTTTGGCGGGAGATTTTGGTTCGTCCCCTTCCCCTTTACGAAACCAATCCTTCCATCTCCTTCAGAAGTCAACAGCATCCTTTCCAGTCATTCCTCCTTCAAAAAACTTATAAAGGCTCACCTAGGCGCCTTATGAATACTTCCTGTTTAATGCCCATATAATCAATTAATCAATTAAATACGGATACCTCCACATGTGATAAATAATAATACTCTAAGAAGAGTAACACACTGTTCTGCAAGTGCAAATCGACAATGTGGTCTGCATGCGAAAAATAAGCGACCGTACAAGACCACTCTGATTGGCTGGCTCGCTTGCACCTTTCCATGTAGGTCATATTACTGACCAGTCCCGCCCCAAGGAATGTCGAGTAGCCAACTTGAATGCGTGTTTGATCTATACAATGACCAATGCGTGTCTCGACGATAAAGAAGTCAGTTGTCTTATTCCCAGGCAGTCTAGTACCACTTCACCAATCCTGAATGGATGGAAGGGTTGGTTAGCTTGGGTGGGAAATCCGAACCAGGAACCTGGCTGCGATTGGGCGCACGCGACAGCAGGCGCCTCCTCCGACTGCGCTGCCACGACGAAGATCTTATGTAGCGTATCACCTGTCGTCCCGTTGATCGTCGACTTGCTGGAGCGGGCGCCAGCAGCGTCTCCATTCGTCCCTCTCGCGTGCCAGAGTACTCCAATGGATCCTCCTCGCTCGAGGGACACGAAGAGCGTCATAGCGGTCGTTCAGGGCTCCCACGAACAAGTCCGACCAACGCGTTGGTGGGCGTCCTGGTGTTCTTTTGACATCCCGCGGAATTCAGTCGGTAACGACTTTCGTCCAGCGGGTGTCTGCGAAGCGCATTACGTGGCCGGCCCACCTAATTTTCGACAACTTGGCCCAAATTATGTAGCGTAACTTTATTAAAATCATAGGTTGTTATATAGACCTAACTAATTTTAGTTTGTCTCTTGAATTTCGGCATTTAGTTCAGTAATAATTTCTAAGACCTAATCTACTCTCTGGGCAAGTGAAGCGCAGTCGGAGGAGGTGCGGCTGTGGCGTGCTCCCGATACCAGCTTCCTGGTTTGGATTCCCCGCCCGGACCAACCAAGCATTCCATCGCTCCGGGGTCGGTGAATTGGTACCAGACTCGTCTGGGAAGGATAAAACGCAGACTTGTTCATCGGCTGGCCACCGCAAGTCGTTGCATGGCCAAGTACGCATTCAAATCGCCTTCGCGATATCCATAGGAGTAGAACGTTTGGCGGATCCCAAAATGGATGGAATAACGCCGTCCCTTATCCTTATCCTAACAGGGCGACGCATGTGGAGCAATCCAGTGACTAAGCAAGGAAAGTCGTTTGGCCGAAGTGGTTAGACGAGTGGCGCGACGGCCACCACGACGACGACGACGGGACGGATCATAGTGACCCAGTGAGCTGTTGAGTGAGTGTGTATACATCTCCTCTCGTCACTTCAAAGAAGAGCTCTGGAGAGTGACGGCGAGCGGCGGGTCGCCGCTCCCGTCGCCTCCGATGACACGCGGGGGTCAATGAAACCGCCGCCGCCGCCGTCGATGACTACGGCGGGCGATGAGCGTGGCGCGCTAATTGCTGCGATAATTGCGATTTTCTCGTCATCATCTGCCGCCTAACCTGCGACTACATTACGCGCGGTTCGGCTACGATTCTGATTGGTTTTCAGCGAGAGTGAAGCCGCGAGGCTTTACTTCTGCTACAACTGGATATAGAAGTGATTACTGTAGTGGAACAAATGAGAAAATAGAGCTACGAACGCCAAAAGCAAAGAAACGAAAGCAAATCTCTCTAGTGACGTTAACTCATTGGGCTATTTTGGCATTCGGCTCAGATGGAGCTGGAGCCCGATATACACAATGGGATATGTTAAAAAGTTGGCGAGACCTCAACTACTTCGCTGGTTTTTGAGCAAGTATGTTCACTGGGTCACTTTGGCACGAGATGAAAGAAACGAGGCAAGGTCCGACGCTCATTTGACAGAAAACCGAAAAATTGCGAAAATTTTGCGAAAAATTAAAATGTGAAAGCACGTCTTCGAAAACGATGACTAATCTAGCAGTAGTGAATTATCAAAAATAGTATCTCTAGACAACTTGTTGAAGCTGTTGAAGATTTTTTCAAGATCTTATAGAGTTTTTATGATTTTCAGGGTGCGTGTAGCACAGTCGGAGGAGGTGCCTGCTGTCGCGTGCACCCGATACCAGGTTCCTGGTTCGGATTCTCCGCCCAAGCCAACGAAGCTTTCCATCCCTAGAATCGGTACCAGACTTGTCTGGGAAGGATAGAAGCTCTGACTTGTTCATCGACTAGCCACCGTAAGTCATTCCATGGCCAAATACGCATTCAATCACCTCCACGATATCCCGTAGAAGTAGAATGCGTGGCGCACCCCAAAAGGGATTGAGTAACGCCGTCCTTTATCCTTTATCCCTTTAGTTATAAACTTATCGGTCCTAGTCGTTAATGTAAGCAGCATGGGAAGGCGAGAACGTTCCCACTCGAAGGAACGTGTACAGTTGGTGTCCTGATTGGCTGGTGCGTATTCGATCGATGCTCGGATTTGTTGTGATTGGCTGGCGTGCTCCTGTCTCCTCATGCTGCTTACATTAGCGACTAAGTCCGAGTTTTTAGGCGAAGTGGCGTTCTACCCCCGCCCTTTAAACAGGGGCGTGGCGAATGTCTGCGTCTCCACTATCTCGTGAGGCAGCCACTGGACCCTCGAGCAAACCGGGGGTTAGGGGTGGGCGGGCCAGTTTTTTAGCTTATGGTTTTTAAAATTAAGGCATGGCATCGTTGCACGGAAAGCAGAAAGTGCGGGTTCGAGTACCGCCTGGCGCAAAAGTTTTGATCACAACAAAACATCCTGTAGCAACATGCAGCTTCTACAGCAGCCGCTTCAGATTTTAACGAATGTGTTTAAACATTTTTAAAATTTTTAAGACAGCTATAAGTATGGCCGATCCACACAGAGCTGATCCACGGTTGACCAATAAAACTTGAGACAGATCGAGAAGCATTCGCTATCCCGTGCAGAAGCTGAATTCATGGCGCAATCTCCACGAGCTTAGCAAAATTCCTCGTCTTCTACTAATGGTTAGCCGCTCTGGCTATCGCCCTGACCTCAGAAGGCTAGCTAAAGGGTTGAAGAGTTCACTAGCTATCGCTCTGACTGACGACGGACCTCAGAAGGCTAGCTAAAGCGTTGAAGAGTTCACTAGCTATCGCTCTGACTGACGGCGGACCTCAGAAGGCTAGTTGAAGAGTTGAAGACTTTTTGTAGCCGGCGAAGTCAAAGACAGCTGCATTCATCTCCTTGACGAGACCTCCACACAAGCGACAGCTGAAGGTTGACCACTTGAGTTTAATGAGCTGCAAAACGGCGAAACGATCGAGCATAGATCTCGTTCATCGCCGTCGTCGTCAAGGTTACGATCTCAGTTTTTGCAGCGTAACCCGTGAAGACCACAGCACAAAGCAGTTCGTCAGCAACACTAGGACACTGACGGATGTAATTCGACGCCGGTAAGGAGCAGCGATCAATCTCTTCCGCTTACTGGCTGAGGAGCGGGTAAGCGCTGTGGGAGAGCAGCACAATTACCATAATCAAATAAGCAGTGAGATGATGATTGACTAGCGTGTGCCCCGGCGCCGAAGCCGAAGCCGCCGCCGAGAAGCACTTTACCCGATGAGGGTCGGAGTGATTGACGCCGTCGGTTGATTGACCACTTGGGAGCGGAGGAGACGAAGAAGACGCGCTACTCCTCCATTTGGATTTGTTAGCATAGCAGATTCCCAGATTTCCCACCCAGACCAACCAAACCTTCCATAACTCCGGGGTCGGTGAATTGGTGGTGGACATAGCCGGGAGGGATAACACCCTGACTTGTACATCGGTTGACCACCGCAGGTCATGTATGACCAAATACGCGTTGAAGTCGCCTCCACGACATCCCTTAGAAGTGGAATGCGTGGCGCATCCCAAAAGTGACTGAGCAACATCGTCCTTTATCTTTTACCCTTATCATTTACTAATAAAAAGAATAAAAGGATAAAGGACGGTTCTAATCAATCCACTTGGGATGCGCCATGCATTCGACTTCTATAGAATGTGGTGGAGGCATTTGAGTGCGTACTTGGCCTATACGATGACTTGCGGTGGTGGAACGGCGCATCCCAGGTAACATCTCGACATCCTCTAACTGGTCCATATCCAGCGGAGGTAATTGCGGGACGGCTAGAGCCCGTCGACTGCTCACGGCACGAATGGCAAACGGTAATTATACCGTAGTAGTATGCCGACCGTAAATCATTAAGTCCTATTGACATAGCGAAGTAACATCTGCTGCGTAATCCGTAAAATTGATCTAGCATTAGAGGGCACCGCACATTACCAGCATGGCTTCTCACACATGGTAGAGGATGAAGGTCGACATTGCTCAATCCTTTTACGGAATGCGCCACACATTCCACTTCTGCAAGGTATTGTGCGGTAGTTAGTTGTATATGGCCATACAATGGGCACAGCTTTGTGCTGCCCAGCAGATGCACATTTCAGAGCACTGTCCTTCCCCGAGAAGTCTGATACCAATCCAACGACCTACGAGGGAATAGGAAAGAGTTTGACTCACCAACGAGCTGGACTTCGGACCATGCAAGGGCCGTGTCTCCTTCAATTTCACATAACCTGCCACTCCCCTCATTTTCCTGACAGAGTTTGAGCTTTCGGTTTAATTACCGAAGTTTGCGGTGACTTAAAGGGATCACAATACAACTAAACCCATTCATGCTGCATTCGAGAAGAGAATGGAATAAGAGAAAATCCAAGTTTAGGATGCCGAAGTATCTTACGAATAGCTCAACCGTGACACAGAACATCTAAACAAGGTTCAGGAAAACCGCAGAAAACGGGAATCTTTCCTAATGGTGGGGGTGAGGGATCACTTCCAGAAGGACGAATTGAACGGACCGGGCCGGGTCGTGCCTTACGGATAGAATATTGCAGAAGGATGTCTCGTCATCGGTTAGATTAGCGGGTCGTTTGTAACCACCAGTTTACTGACCGTGGTAGCATAGTCGGAAGAGGCGTCGGGTGCCGCTTGCACACGATTCCGGGTTCTTGGATCGGATTTTCCGCCCAAGCCAAACTATTTCCATCCCTCTAGGATCGGTGAAGTGTCAGACTTGTCTGCAAAGGGTAAAGCGCTAACTTGTTCATTAGCTGGCCTCCGCGAGTTACTATACGGCCAAATACGCATTCAAGTTTCCTCTGCGATATCCCGTAGAAGTAGAATACGTGACACACCCCAAAAGGAAATTGGTTAATGCCGACCTTTATCTTTTATCATTCAATAGCTTTAGCTATTAGCTAGCTGGGCCTAGCTTAGCCTTGTTCTGCCACCATTGTAGAGCAGCAGAGTGAAGTGCCCCCTTCCTCACTAATATCTGCAGATGGCGTATCCAAAGGGGAGAATTACCTCTGCACAGTAATTATACAGAAGCAAATTGACGGCTAGAGCAAGGTATCACAGCTTGACGCTAAACCGGTGTTCGAGGAATTGTTTCGGAGCTCATGGTTGAGAGTATCTTAACATGAAGTAGGTAATATATTATAGGTATAGGATAGATCCGAAGAGAATAAGCCCACTTAAAGACTGCTACTAGGTTGGAAAAAAGTCTCTTCACAGTTCACTTCGAAATTTTTTTACCGTTCTCCTTGTAAAACACTAGCCAGTATTGATTGCTAATTTCGTAATCGTATCACGCTTGTCTCCGATCCAAGTACAGAGACAAGTGTGATACGATTACGAAATTAGCACTTGTCTAAGGGCGCGTGTAGCGCAGTCGGAGAAGGCGCCGGCTGTCGCGTGCACCCGATACCAGGTTCCTGGTTCGGATTTCTCGCCCAGGCCAACCAAGCCTTCCATCCTACCGGGGTCGGTGAATTGGTACCAGACTTGTCTTGGAAGGATAAAGCGCTGACTCGTTCATCGGCTGGCCACCGCAAGTCATTGTATGGCCAAATACACATTCAAATCGCCTCCACGACATCCCGTAGAAGTAGAATGCGTGGCGCATCCCAAAAGGGATTGAGCAAAGCCGTCCTTTATCCTTGTTTTGTTTGGTTATGTGAAGCGCACAAACTTAAACAATAAATGATATTGATAAGTGGAGGCCTCCACTGTGGGCACAAGAGGTCCTGAATGAGAAAATGGATTTTGGGATGCGCCAAGAATTCTAATTCTACAGGATATCGAAGAGACGGATTGGGTGCGTATTTGGTCTATAGACTTGCCGAGGAGAGCCGATGAACAAGACAGTGCTCTATCCTTCGATATCAATTCATAGACCCCGAAGAAGTATGAGGCTTGGTTGGCCTGGATGGAAATCCGAACCAGGGACCTGGAATTGGGTGCAAGTGATAATCTGTGCCTCCTCCAACTACGCTACCATGCGCTCATTCAGAAATCTTATCACTTGAAGAAAACAAGGTGTCTTCGGGGTTTCTAGGAAAGTCTAAAGGAACAACTTGAAGACCACTTTTATATCCACACTGATTCAGAAGAGAGGTTTCAGCAGATGTTCCGGTACGTAAAAATAAGAAGAAACAGAAGATGAAGGATACGTCAGAATGGAAGGATATTTCTTACTAGGAGTGGGGCACTTTACTCCGTATGTTCAGCAACGGTGGAAAAATTGAAGCAAACTATTATAAAGAGATAAGCCTTTGATGTATAAGAGGATCAGCGTCGGAGAACGCCACCCTAGTGTATTCGATTCAGTTTTCATGTGGTGTCCCATAGGGCTATATGAGGCGCATAATGGCGCAGTCGGAAGAGGTGTCGGCCGTCGCGTGTTACTCGAATCGAGTTTTTTGGTTCGAGTTTCCAGCCGAGCCCAAGCAAGCTTTCCATCCCGGGCTCGGAGAATAGGTACCAATCACGTCTGGGAGGACAAAACACAAGCTTGTTCATCAGTTAGCCTACGCTAGCGACTGCATACATAGGTCAACCACGCATTCAAATTGCCTCCGCGACCTCCAGTAGAAGTAGAGTTCGCGGCGCATCCCACAAAGGATTGACTAACCTCGTCCGCTATAGATATAGGATAGATCCGAAGAGAGTAAGCCTGCTTACTAAATACTATCCATATAGCCATGAGATCTCATTTCCATGTCGAAGAAAGAGGCCGACGAGACACCACAGCCGACGACCGGCCACCGAGAAGGGCTTAGAACAAACACAGAAAACGTCCGTTCAGCCATAAACAATGGACGAACGCTGTTGACACTCTAAGCGCATCAGTTTATTGGAATGGGCCTAGGCGGAATGGGGTAGAGGGCGACGACTAGGCCGGTTGGTGAGTGTTTGTATTGAGAGGTGCCGTCATCGCGCCGACAACGACATCAATGCGTGTGGCGTGACATCTTTGAGAAAGAAAAAAAAAACGAAAGAAAGAACCGTGAACGAAAACGAGATCTCGCCATAGAAAGCGAAACAGCGCATCACATCGTCGTCGTGCTACATTCGACGACGACGTAACGACGACGAGTGACAACGATGACGACGACGAGAAACGTAATGATGTGCTAGCGGAGATACGACTCGGAGAGGTGGCTCTAGCACCTTGATGGATCCGAGACATGAATAGGTGTTCCATCGAGGACTACAGTGGTGGGATAGTACTGCAGTAAAGAGATAGACCAGCAGACAGATCCCACTACGGTAATCTGCAATTGGGCGCGTGGTAGCGCAGGCAGAGAAGGCGCCGGCAGCCTGGAGCACCCGGTTCCAGGATCTGGGTTCCAGATTCCCGCCCAGGCCAACCAGGACTTCCATTCCTCCTGGGTCCCTGGGTCACTGAATTGATACCAGTCCATGCAGAAAAAGATAAAACACGGGAGACAACCACGCAGAGTATGAATGTTCCACTTTTTGTTAATTAAAAAGGATAAAGGATAAAGGACGGCGTTACTCAATCCCGTTCGGGATGCGCCACGCATTCTACCTCTAATGGATATCGTGGAGGCAATTTGAATGGGAATTTGGCCATACAATGAGTTGTAGTGGCCCGCCGATGAACAAGTTAGTGCTTTTTCACTCCCAGACAAGTCCGGTACCAATTCACCGACCCCGGAGAGATGGAGCGCTCGGTTGGTCTGGACGGGAAATCCGAACCAGCAACCTAGTAGCGGGTGTACGCGACAGCCGGCACTCCTCCGACTGCGCTACACGCGCCCAACATTTGTCTACTGCACTAAACTGCACTGCAATAAAGAATTTCGCCCCTATATATGTGCGAATGATGATTTAATTTATTTTATAATATTAGTTAATATTTTTCGCAAATAATTTTTATTCATTCTTATTTCATTTAATATTCATTTTATTTTTATGCTTGATTTATTATTCTTATTTGAGCGCATGTAGCGCAGTTCTAGAAGCTTTCGACTGTCGCTTGCGCCCGATACCAGGTTACTGATTCGGATTTCCCGCCCAGGCCAACCAAAACTTCCATCCCACCTTGGCCACTGAATTGGTACCAATTCTGTCCGGAAAAGATATATCATTATAAAAAATATAAACAAATAAAAATAAAATAACCAACAAATGCAATAAGAATAAAAATGTTAAAAAATATTAATTCAAATTAAAAAAAAATAATTGAAATATCATCCGTACATCTATATGTGTGAACCTCTTTAGTGTTATTAACAAATGTTGAGGAACATGTATACTCTGTGTTGTTCTGTCTGGTGTTTTATTTAAAAAAATAAAAATTCTATAAAACACAGTACAAAACAATATATAGTTGTTCCACAACAATTGTTAATTACACAAAAGGATTTCACTCGTAGAGATGTATGAATGGTATTTTAATTAATTTTTATAATTCCAATTAATATTTCTAAATTATTTTCTATTTTAATTGCTATTTATTTTAATATTTTATTTTTGTTTATGTTTTGCTTAATCCTATTTTTATTTCTTAGTGTTTAAAAATAATCTTTAATTTAATTTACTTACTTTTTTATTTTATATATTTATTTATATATTTAGATATATTTATTTGGAAATACGTAACTGAATGAATAGACTCCTACTTCAACACTTATCAAAACTTTTTGGAGCTAAAAATCACTCATGGCTACATTTATGAATGCAACGTTCTCGATTTGAACGTCGATATTTTCTAATTCTTATTCGAAGGCTATAGATGTTGTGAGCTTTCAGGTCGCAACGTCGATTAATCAGGTTTGAATGAAAGAAGGCAGCTCAAGGTAAGTTCGGCGAAGTGCAAACGATCGCCGACACCGGGCGCGAGGTGCGAGAAATTCGAAACAAAAGCGAGAGCGCCGCCCAGCGCGTGTTCTTATCGAGGTCGTTCTGAAGGTTCTGAAGGTCTTCGTCGACGTGGGTCTGGAAATAGAGACGCTATGGAGGAAAAGGCGTCTAGGAACGTCAATCAGGGCCTGGACTATTAAGTGCATAGGCCTTGGGGCATTTGGACACTTAACAGAAGTGAACCAGTTTACTCGAAGGCATCATACCCTCCCAGGAGTCTGGTAGCGCATCCAGAGGAGGCGCTGACTGTCTCGTTCTCGATTCAAGGTTGGTGCCCCGTCTAGGCCAGCCAACGCTTCCATGACTTAGGGGTCGATGAATTGGTACCAGACCTGTCTGGTAACGATAAAGACTGAATTGTCCATGGGCTGACCACTGCAAGTCATTGTATGGCCACCACGATATGGCAGATGGTGGAGCGCGTGGCGCATTCCAAAGATGGACTCAACAACGCCGTTCTTTGTCCTTAACCTTTGCATAACAGCTTACGATAGTATGGATTAGTCTAACCATAAATATTTTTACACTCAACTGAACCAAACGGGAAAGCACCTAGTGAAGTAGATCGTTTTTAGTTCCCAATCTAGTTCAACCAAGAATTGAATCCCCTTTAGGAGTAATAACAACAGAAATGCCTTAGAAAGACAACCTTTGACTTTAGAAGCTTCAGTTGACCATAGTAAGCTATCGCTTCATCAAAATACGCCAAAAATTTGAAAAAAATGCACAGAAAACAAGCAAACACGCAAAAGGGTCACTACAAAGCCATGACAAGCTATCGTTTCATCAGAATGCGTCAAAAATTTGAGGAAAATACGCAAAGCAAACACGAAAACGTCACCGCAAGTGATTACACGTATTGGCAAGAACGGCGTTTATCAATTTCATCTGGGATGCGCCACGCATTCTACATCTACGGGATATGGAGGCAATTTGAATTCGTATTTTGTCTATACCCATTTTTTGACGTAGGTAGATTACAAGGATAGAGGATAAAGGACGGCGTTATTCAATCCCCTTTGGGATGCGCCACGCATTGTACTTCTACGGGATGTCGTGGAGGCGAGTTGAATGCGTACTTGGCCATACAATGACTTGAGGTGGCCAGCCGATGAACAAGTCAGCGCTCTATCCTTCCCAGACAAGTCTGGTACCATTTCACCGACCTCGGAGGGATGGAAGGCGTGGTTGGACTGGGCGAGAAATCCGAACCAGGAACCTGCTATCGGGTGCACGCGACAGCTATCACCTCTTCCGACTGTGTTACGTTCAATAGACTATGCATAGTTCAATCAGAAAAGAACAAGCGACAAAACAACTACAGGAAATGCAGAAGAGGTATTTGTAACTCAGAAAATATCCAGGAGCAGAATTCTGTCAATAGCAACAATGCGTTGAATGGAATGCATGCATGAATGAACTCCCACAGCTGTCTATATGTCAAAATAAAGCCTGGCTGAGGTCCTTACCAAAGAGCATGTAGCCGGAGCCCAACTCAGAAAATAACTAGGACTATAATTGATTTGACATGAACTGTTGCCTTGCGAAGGCCAGCGGATGGATATATCAGGGCTTGGTCCTTTCCAGACCAGTTTGGTACCATTTCACGAACTCTCGAGGAATGAAAAGGCTTAGATGGCTGGGCGGGCGAGAAATCTGAATCGCGACAGTCGGCGCCTCCTCCCACTGCACTACCACGTGCCCGTAGTTCTTGTATAGGAGAAAGAGACGAAGTAAGCACAGTCTTACAGGGATGAAACTCGCTGTCCTCAAGGCTGAGGCAGTCTCATTTCGAGCTCGCTCCAGTCTTCCTACAGACGAAGGTAGTCTGCTGGTTCCTGTTTGCACAGCGACTAGTTCAGCTGGCCTGTTCTCAACTCTTTCCGTAAAAGTCGCTGGCGCCAAACCGGTTGACTTCGCACGGCGGGAACGAACGCGCGACTAGTTCGCGCACCAGCGGCGCCTTCTGTCACTCGGCTACAGCCATTTGTGCTATTCGACGAAGACCATGAAGGAAAAGGAATAAAGGACACCGATCTCTCTCAAGAATCGTTAATCGATCTCTCTTGGGATGCGCCACGCATTCTACCTCTATCGTGGAGGGAATTTGAACGCATATTTAGCTGGCTAGTCGATGGACAAACCAGTGCTTTATCCGTCTCAGACAAGGCTGGCACCAATTCACCGATCCCCAGAGGAATAGAAGGCATGATTGACCTGGTATCGGGTGCACGCGACCAATGGCACTTCCTCCGACTGCTCTACCACACCCATGACGAAGGCCATAGAGAGTAGGCAAACGATCCGACGCCGATTCGGATAGTTAGATTCCATCCGGATGCTGCTTTCGATCGAACAGCGCCGGTGGTGCAATGGCGCAGAGCCCGACCACCAGGAGGTGCGGGTTCGAGTCCCGCCTGGCGCTAGAGTTTTGATCGCAACAAAACATCGTTGTAACAGCTTACAACCTCGACGCCAGCCACTCCAGGATTAAGGAAAGTGACTTAAATCATTAGAATTCGTCATTTTTTCAAACCTGGTTAAAAGGATTGTGAGCAATGGGATTTCAGAAAAGCCCCGGATCTTGAGATAATTCGGATAAGAGTAGCTTTAACGAGAACGGATTTTCGGGTCATCCAAATAACTGATTGATCTTCGCATCTTATATCGGCTAGGTGATCAGATTGCTAACCAAAATCAATTGTCTTCTTTGGCAGAAAATCCGAACTCTAACTGAATCGCCCCAAGATACGGGCTTTTCAAAAACCTCATTGCTTATAATCATTTTGGTATATGTCGCGAAAATAGGCAGCAGAGGGTGTTGGGAACGCGCCAACTAATCAGATCGCAGCAAATTCATAGAGGGCTGGTACGCTCGGTACTCAGCTGGAATGTGTTCGCTCGATACTCTGCTTGGTCATGATTAGCTGGCGCTCCCAACTCCCAATACCGCCCATGTTCGCGACGTATACTCTATCCTTTTAGCCAAAGTTAGAGAGAGTAGCTTCCAACTTAATGAGTACCTCTGGAGCGCGCCATGCACTGTACTTCTGCTTGGTATAATGGCATTTTCTGCGAAGTACGCTCTATCCGACACAAGCGGCTGAAGACTGCGGGGTTCAGGCCTACGCACGTGCCCTGAGTAGCGAAGTTCGCTACTGGAGTCTCTTGCGTCTAAAATGTCATAGACAAACCCAAAGAAGGTCACTTTCTGCTAAAAGACCAAAGTTCGAGCGACACCAGCACCACGAGAGGAAACCATACCCATAGTCATGTGGTTCGAAGGTCAAGCGCGTGGCGCACACTGAGCGGCGGCGGCGGATTTCAAAAAAGGCCTCTTGGGACTGAAGGAAATGGCGCCGCCGAGCGATGAGAGAGGGAGAGTGCTATGCTAATCGAGGTAATCAAGTAGAGGCGCGCAGCTGCACGATCATCGACGGCGAAGGTCGAGCATCGTACTCGGTGGCTGCGGTGAGGAGGGATCGGTGCCGTAGTTCGAACAGGGCCTCGGTTGAAACAAACTTCATTAAATGAAGGTTGACGCTATGCAACGGAAAGCACAGTACAGGGAGAGAGGGAGAGTGCTATGCTAATCGAGGTAATCAAGTAGAGGCGCGCAGCTGCAGGATCATCGACGGCGAAGGTCGCGCATCGTACTCGGTGGCTGCGGTGAGGAGGGATCGGTGCCGTAGCTCGAACAGGGCCTCGGTTGAAACAAACTTCATTAAATGAAGGTTGACGCTATGCAACGGAAAGCACAGTACAGGGAGAGAGGGAGAGTGCTATGCTAATCGAGGTAATCAAGTAGAGGCGCGCAGCTGCAGGATCATCGACGGCGAAGGTCGCGCATCGTACTCGGTGGCTGCGGTGAGGAGGGATCGGTGCCGTAGCTCGAACAGGGCCTCGGTTGAAAACAAACTTCATTAAATGAAGGTTGACGCTATGCAACGGAAAGCACAGTACAGGGAGAGAGGGAGAGTGCTATGCTAATCGAGGTAATCAAGTAGAGGCGCGCAGCTGCAGGATCATCGACGGCGAAGGTCGCGCATCGTACTCGGTGGCTGCGGTGAGGAGGGATCGGTGCCGTAGCTCGAACAGGGCCTCGGTTGAAACAAACTTCATTAAATGAAGGTTGACGCTATGCAACGGAAAGCACAGTACAGGGAGAGAGGGAGAGTGCTATGCTAATCGAGGTAATCAAGTAGAGGCGCGCAGCTGCAGGATCATCGACGGCGAAGGTCGCGCATCGTACTCGGTGGCTGCGGTGAGGAGGGATCGGTGCCGTAGCTCGAACAGGGCCTCGGTTGAAACAAACTTCAT
>OX377204.1:92032591-92139872 GCA_947396885.1 Heligmosomoides polygyrus polygyrus | reverse complement strand
GCCGCGCGGCGGCGCAACTATAAACTAGGGCTTATATGAGCCTTCATTTCGCTCCATTTCTTTTGCTATATAGGGTGGATTTGAGGCAGAATATTTGAAGATTCTGACCTTAGAAGAGGCATCAATTTGATTTGATAAGTGTCCAATTTGAGGCGCAAATTTTATATTTTAGTGGGATTCGGGCCCTTTATTGAGCAGACAGCTATGTGCTACTACCATAAGGTAGCCTTAATCCTATTAGCCTTGACCATAGAGGGCAGGCATTGTGTATGAAAGACCTAAATATTAAATTTGGATAGTCGTTCGGTAAATATTTCATTGAAACTTTCGAGTGCAAAGTTACAAAGAAGGACCAGGTAAAATCAACTTAAAGGGGCCACTGTTTAATGGTAGACGACTACGAAGAAGAAAAAGGGAAGCAAGGATGGAAGACGAGCTAGTAGCAGAGAGCCGTTGAGGACAATGTTGCTCCGAGTCGAAGATTAGCAGAGCCGAGAAATTAGGGCAGATGCACTTCACATAGGCGATTTGCGCGCACCGACGATAAATTAATTGCTCGACAGAGTTCCTAGCCATTGGCTATGGTCGTTAAGGAGCGCCTACCTTTTTTCTCTTACCTCAAAGAGCCAATGTGTAGTGTAGCTGATACAAGAAAGTGAGTTCTGCTACGAGCTCCGAAATTCAGTGGCACGTCGAGACACTCGTATATGTATTATGCAACCTAAGGAGAGTACAGTAGTAAGTGCCGTAAATATAACTTTTTGAGTTTTCGATCAGCAGCTCTTAACCAAAGAGAATTGCAAAATATCAAAATATCGTACTATATGATAACGCGCTAAGCGCTTTACTAATACTATCGATCGGCGCCGCCGCAGAAATTAGTCATAAAATAGGAGAAAATCGGGGGGAAAATTCGGGAGAGGGGAATTACGATACGAAAATGGCGAAAAATACCCAGACGTCTTCTACCTGTCAGTCCGGAGGCAATCGAGGTCGCTGAACGCGAATCTGAAGTTTAAAGGATCGATTGCCATCAATCGATATTGGTCAAACTATCGATTTTTTGTGGATGTCGTCCAGGCGGTACGAAACTTTAGTCCTAAGAGTAGTTTATGTCGCTCAACACGAATCCGAAGTTCGTTTTTGAAGTATCGATTGCCATCTATCGATATTGATCAAATTACGGATCGCAAAAATAGCAGAAAATCAATAGTCTTTACCTGCCTGGAAACTTTAGCCCTGGGGTAGACGAGGTCGCTGAACACGAGTCTGAGGTTCGTCTTCGAAGTACCGATCGCCATCAATCTATATTGATCAAACTGTCGATTTTTTGTTGGTGTCGTCCAGGTGGTCCGAAACTTTAGCTCTGGGGGTAGTAGAGGTCGTTCAACATAAATCTGGAGTTCGTTTTTGTAGTATCGATCACCATCAATCGATACTGATCAAAATACGTAGCGCGAAAATAGCGGAAAATACCCAGACATTTTCTACGTGCCAGGGAATTTAGAAGACGTGCGGAATACGTTGCATGACGTGCCTGGGACGCTGAAGACGTGCCAAAGGCGTCGCTCAACGTGTTTGAGGATTCAGGTAGACGTGACAAAGACGTCCTCCAATGTGCCTGGAGATTTAGAAGGCGTGCCGAAGAGGTCGTCCGCTAAGGGGGGGGGATCATTGAGGGGGGCCAGTAATGGAAACCGTTTCAATAAGGGAGGACCAGTAGTGAGCAACCAATAGACCGCCCTATCCTACTATATACTGTACGTATTGCGAGCCTATTGTACTCCACGGTAGGGAAGAAAGCTGTACAAGTAGAGCAGCTAGCTTGATGTAATCGCATTTAGCTTAGTGATGCTGCAACATCGCGCGAAGACGGAGCACTTGTAAAAAATAATGATCGAATAAATAAAAAATAAACAAACAAGTAGTGATGGTAGAAATATTCTACATTTCTAGATTCTGAATATTCGCTCGAGTTCGGACATCGAATGCTTTAAAAAGTCGAATATTTGTTCAGTTTCGAACATCGAAAGGGAGCCACAATCGAATATTATTCGAAAATTCAATAATTTTATTCGAATATTGAATAAGCTTCGAATCTTCGAGCACAGAACCTGATTCAAACAAATTATTCCACTGTTCGATTATCCGAATAAACGAAAAATTGCAATTGAAATTGGGCTTATTTGATTTTCGATTATTCGAAAAATTGATGTTCGTTCATTCGCTCAAAATTGTTCAAATTCATCAAAGAAATTCGTTTACTAATGTGTTCGATAATTGTGTTTTTTCTGAAAAACACAATTATATTAGGTATTAGAGCAGAAGGGCGCGTGTAGCGCAGTCGGACGAGGCGCCGACTGTCGCGTGCACCCGATGCCAGGTTCCTGGTTCGGATTTCCCGCCCAGGCCAACCAAGCCTTCCATCCCTCCGGGGTCGGTAAATCGGTACCAGACTGGTCTGGGAAGGATAGAGCGCTGACTTGTTCATCATCTGACCACCGCAAGTCATTGTATGGCCAAATACGCATTCAAATCGCCTCCACGATATCCGGTAGAAGTAGAATGCGTGACGCATCCCAAAAGAGATTATATAACGCCGTTCTTTATCCTTTATTAGAGCAGAACATTTAGCCGAAGTGAGGTCACAGACTGCATACACATCTAGCATGGGTTAAGGTGGGCCTCAAAACGGCTACACAACCTATAGTATCACCATCACTGATGAGATTAATCACTTCAAAAATTTCCTTTTCAAATCTGGGTGAAAAAGAAACACTGGCGATAAATGGTGGTCATTTAAAGTGTGAATGCGAGTATGAAAACCGCCGGCGCTACACCGAATTATTCAGAGGAGGATCTGTAGATGAATGTAGAAGCATAGCGGCTGAACTACCGTAATCCTCCACAGTTGGAAAGAAAACGAAAAAAAATGCGATATCAACGGTCCTTTCAAGGAGAGGCCCTGACCAAACCTTATCTAAAAAGCAGGACTCGTCAAGGTCGACGGGCTTCAGAAATCGAGCAAAAACGCCTGACAAGTGAAGTGGGGTGGAGGTCGTCGACGAAGACGAGTGAGAGGTGAGTTATGCCTTTCTCCGAAGACTACCGGTGGCCCTTCGGAACAAACGAGGTCGACGTGTCGCCATGTCCCGCCGCCGTCTCTATGGAGCCACCCTTAATAGGCAGAGGTCAGCGGTCGACGAAAGCACAATAGCAAATGATATAATCATCGCATAAACTGCTCGGCCGACCAGATGTCCGCTCAGACACGTACATACACCACCTACGTATACAGTGGCATCAACACCAGCTCGAAGAAGTGCTTCCTGGGCATTCACTTCAAAGGAGAAGACGAAAGAGCTCCCCAGGGGACCTCCCGGATAGGCTTTGAGGGGCTCGGAGGACCGGTTTCTGTGATTAAAAGGAGAGCTATCGAGACTTTATCGCGATCACCAGACGGCTACTGAAATAAAGACATGAAGCAAAGCCACCGCTAGCCAGTCCTTGTGTGGGATACGCCACGTATCCTACTTCTACGAGATATCGTGAAGGCAGTTTGAATGTGTATTTGACCTACACCATGAATTGCCATAGCCAGCTGATGAAAAGTCAGTGCTTTATCCTTCCCAGACAAGTCTGGTACTATTCATCGGTCTCGAAGGAATGGGATGCTCGGCTGGCCTGGTCGGGAAATCCGAACAGAGGATCTTGAATCGGGTGCGCGTAACAGCCATCACCTCTTCCGATTGCACTACCAGGCGCTCAAGGTTCAACACGGGTTTATCACTTTAATTAATTTCATTTATTCAGTTTTTTTTACTAGTACTAATACTTTTTAGTAATACTTCCTAACACTTTACTTTTATTTGATATTAACATATATATTAATATAATATATTAGGTAACATAGTAATTAATTAATTAATTAATGGGGGCGTGGAGCGCAGTCGGAGGAGGCGCCGACTGTCGCGTGCACCCGATACCAGGTTGCTGGTTCGGATTTCTCGCGCAGGCCAACCAAGCCTTCCATCCCTCCGGGGTCGGTGAATTGGTATCAGACTTGTCTGGGAAGGATAGAGCGCTGACTTGTTCATCGGCTGGCCACCGCAAGTCATTGTATGGCCAAATACGCATTCAAATCGCCTCCACGATATCCCATAGAAGTAGAAAATCGGCCGAATTTTCAAAAACGGATGCCAGATTTGTGATCAGCACCCCAAATAACCCCCCCCCCCCTTAGGTGAGGTTTGGGCGAAATCGGTGATTATGACCTCGTCAGCCTCCGGTAGCTACCGTAGTCGGCCGAAATTTCAAAAACAGATGTCAGATTCGTGATCAGCACCTCAAATAACCCCCCCCCCCTGGGGAAGTTTGGGCGAAAAACTTTTTTTTCGATCTCTCCTCGATCTCTGGAGTCCCGAAAGTACAATAGTGCCGAAATTTTTTATAGTGCTAAAGGAAGAGATTGCACCATGTCCTCGCCTAATGCGTCGAGATTTTTAATTATTGATAGTAAAATTTCTGTTTGAGGCTTCCCACCTCTGATGATGTTATTCTGACCATCTTGGAGAATCTGCAGTTCGACATGCAAAAAAGGTCATTTCGACTTGCAAGCGTTCGCTTTGATTTCAGAGGTCTTAGCCTAGCTTAGAAGAGTGTTCAGTTTGACGTGAAAAGTGGCCAGTTTGACGTGAAAAAGGCATATATACCGATTAGTGCAGCGAATATTTGAAGTGCGGTCACGGTTTAAAGGACCGCTCGCACTTCAATCAATGACTGGTTTACTGGACAAAATCAGGTGTCAGATTTTTATAAAACAGTCCAAAAAATTCAGGTGAACCTTACCTCCGTATAGCTACATATACTAGAATATCTCCATAAAACGGGATAGAGTACTACCGGGAACATATCCGCTCCGGATCCTGGCCCTTCTTCGGCATGCAACTAGATGGTCTACGGGTGCTAAAATCGCACATTCCCTAGAGTTCCGCTTTGGCCCAGCTCAATTTTTTCTAGTTTACGCAGTTTCGAAAATCCCTCTAATTCCTTAAGCACCCCGCATTCTTCCACCCGTTTCTCGTTCTTCACTTTGCAAAACGCTCAACGAAACCGAAAGAACCGCCGTTTGGTCAAAGTTCAAATGCACTTTTTCCGAACACCAAGGTGATTGACAGGAGGGAATTAATCTCGCTCTCTCTCCTCCGGCTGCACAGTCAATCACTTGTCCATGGCGCCCGCCATCGACGAAAGGTTGAACGCCGCCGCCGCCGCGATTCCCACGGAAGAATGCCAGAGTAGCCGTCGACATTCGTATGTATTTAGAGGCGAGGCGCGCTCTCAGTGGCGCCGGGTCATCAGCAGCGACAACACACAACAGGCAGGCAGGCAGGCTCCACATGGATGATGCAACACACACTGTGTATAATCACAGTAGACGACCCCGACAGAAGGACATTATCGAGCGCAGGGTCAACTTACAAGTGGGGAAGACAACAATGGGTTCCGAAAGCGCTTAGTCTGGAAGTGGATAGGCTACGTTGGCCTGTAAGGGTCTTCCTAGCTATTAGGTTGTAAGGAAAGTTCCCTGCCACTCACTTTGGTGATCCGCCAAATTTTTGAAAAGTGTTCTGGAACCTTCTCCCAATAACGCATATATAGGCTGACCTATGGCCTGCATATTCCACTATTGTCGCCATATTCCGTTACGACTATGGCGGAGAAGATCGTTCTCGACTGCAAGCAAGTTCGACTGCTTGTGCCTTACGAGTCAAGAGTCGCGGTGGATAACAGATGTGGAACGATGGGTCCTAGCACTGTCTCCATAAGCGAAAATATGGTTCCGAAAGTCCAAGAGCGGACACTTTATCTTAGGACCAGCCACTGTATGGAAGGCCAGTTGCAGTGAATGAGTAGCGCTTTCTGGAGCTGGTTCCGAAAGAAACCGGCTTCGGAAGGCGCTACTCCCGTGAGCTGGCAGAGGAACTTGGATGCAGTCACACCGCCATAGCTCATCACCTGCGTGGCCTTGGGAAGACATGGAGATACGGTGCATGGATACCGCATGAACTCAGCGACCACCACCTACAGGTGCGCCAGGATGCGTGCATGAGCTCCTTGACTTCACGGCGGAATTCCTCTTGGCTCGAAAACCTGATCACTAGCGATGAAAAGTGGGACATCCTCGTTAACCACATGCCAAAGCGTCAGTGGCTCAGTCGCGCCGAAGCAGAAATTCCCACGCCAAGACCGGAACTTCACCCAAAAACGCAATGCTCAGTGTCTGGTGGAAATACGAATGAGTCATTCACTGGGAGCTGCTAAATACCTGCACTGGCAATGTCTACTGCAGGCAGTTGGATCGCACTGAAGCAGCTCTTCGTGGGAAACAAGACGAGATCTTCTTCCTTCACGGCAATGCGCATCCACACGTTGCAAAGAAGACTCAGAAAAAACTCCGTTGCTTCCGATGGCATGTTCTGACCCACCTACCGTATCCGCCGGACCTTGCTCCAACGGACTACCATCTGTTTCCTTTGTTGTCGAACCATTTTCAGAGGAAACAATTTAACGACAGGAAGCAACTTGAAAAATGCCTGAGTTTATTTCGTCATAACCCCAGGAATTCTACCGAAGCGGGGTCTACAATATACCTGACAAATGACACTATGTTGTAGATAGAAACTTCGTCTTGGCACTAGAGAGAGGAAGCTTCCAGGTAACGGAGCAATCAGCAAAGGCTGTAGAAGCTGTCTGGAGTGCCACACGGTCGTCAGCTTTTTGAATATTCTTATAGACATAGACATCTTCAGCAAACACGTCGTAAATGATGCTAAACGATCTTATCGAGTTCGAGAATCCAGATATGTATACAATGAGCAAGACGAGGAAATAAAGCACCGCCTTGAGGTACTCTGTTTGTGATTGGATAGGCAGAGGAAGAAGACTGATTGGCTTTGACTTGGAAGGATCCGCCGGTGATGAAGTTGCTAAGTTTTCATTGTATCATCCTAGGCTCGAACGTGATATTGTGAAGCTAGACGATCAGCTTATTGAAAGCGACTCTAACAAATTCTTCAGAGAAATGGAAGAAAATGACATCAACATTTGAGTATTGATCAAGATTCTTTATCTATTCTTCAAGAGAAACAAGTAGTTAGTAATTAATTACAAATGGTGCGTCCTAGCGCAGTCAGGGAAAGCGCCGAGTGTCGGGTGCATTCTGAATCATGGCTGTTGGCCCGGGTTTCTCGCCCAGCCTGGTGAAGCCTTTCATCCCTCCGGATCGGTAATTTGGTACCTGACTAGCCTGGAAAAGAACAAGCACCGAATCTGCTATCGGCTCGTCAGCGCAATTGATTTTATAGGCGAAATACGCATCTTAATTACCTCTGGGAGATGCCATGGAAGTAGAAGGCGTGGCGCATCTCAGAGAATGATTCATTAACCACGTTGTTTCTCCTTTATCCTTTAATCAATTGCAAAAAGAGGTGACATCCCTCCTTATTAAATTTCTCACCCGATTCTGCTCAGGACTGGTCATATTATCAGCAAAAAGCGAGAGAATTGAAGACTTTAGGGTGAAAAGGGTGAGAAGAAGTGGGAACAGCAGAGCTCTTCTCAAAGCAAAAGGCATCCACACCATGCAGGATGTTGTCAGAAATCCCTAGAGCACCACTAATAGTGCAGTGCACAAAGACACGAAACGCACATGGGCGATGATTTGTCCGATAGATGAAGCAATAGAGTGTCAAGGACGGCGGCCGCATCAAAAATTTATTGGCTAGGGGTTCGCCATGACAGATGTTGAAGGGCTGTCTATTGCTAGGGGAGAGGCAATGGTCGCATTGAGAGGAAACGGCCTGACGACAGCGGCTTCTGCTCATCAAGAAGTGAAGAAAGGGGTGGACAGAAGGACACAGTGGCGCAGTCGCAGGGCTCGCCGATTCTCTCTCTCCCTCACTGAAAGAATCGATTCCAAGTTCGATCCACGCCCAAGCTAAGCAAGGGAGTTAGTGTCAGACCTGTCGTGGAGGAATGAAACACTAATTACGATTAGTCTATTGTTGCGAAATTATATTTAATAAGATAAATACGCATCTTTAAGAGTTTAAGAGCACCTTGAAGTCTCATCTTTATCTAAATCTATTAAGACAGTATAGGTGTTGCAGTTCCGTACGCCTGACACGGACTCTCCAGTCGACGCTGACAGCGTTTACCTCAAACTTGGGCAATTAAACCACAATTACAAGGCAGCAAAAACAACAAGAACGTGGCGGAAAGCGATCCCATTAAAGAGAAGTTAGAATGTAACAGTGGGCTGGCTGGTGTAATGGGTTAGCGCCGGTGGTGTAATGGCGTAGAGCATTCCCGCCCGGTCAGAGGGAGGTGCTGGTTCGAGTCCCGCCTGGCGCTAGAAGTTTTGATCGCAACAAAACATAGTTGTAACAGTAACAATGGGTCCTCATACTTCTCGTAGAAGTAGAATACGCGACCATCATTAATTTTGGTCTCCATCCGGTATCATTAACAGACATGCACTGAATTCAGAGATGTGATCCTAAGAAAGATAGATCATTGTTAAAGAGAAGGACTTTCGACTTTTCAGAGAGCTCTTCAGGTGGTTCTGCAACCAAGGGTGCTGCTCCGCCCAGAATCCCACATTACACTTTTATCAAAGCTTGAGTTGTCCACATACATAGCTCATAAAGACAGGACACCAAAAGGATTATAAGTAACTTAAGACGTTGTGAATAATTCGAAATGCCAGAAAAGACTCAGTTATTCGATTAGTCAATCGTCCCGAAATTATATTTGAATAAGATAAATGCGCATCTTTAAGACTTTAAGAGCAGCCTGTAGTCGACGCTGACAGCGTTTACCTCAAACATGGGCAATTAAACCACAATTATAAGGCACTAAACGAATATGAATGCAGCGGAAAGCGATCACACTAACGAGAAGTTAGAATGTAACAGTGACCCTTCACACCTCTCACAGACGTAGAATACGCGGCGCATCCTGGAATGGTTAATGCTGGTATTTATCCGTTACTGTTAACAGATATGCACTGAATTCAGAGATTCTATCCTGAGAAAGTAGAACACTGTTAAAGGGAGCGACTTCCGGCTTTTCAGAGAGCTCCTTCTGGGGCCAAGGGTGCTGCTTCGGGCAGAATCTCACAAAGCAGTACACTTTCACCAAAGCTTGAGTTGTCTACATAGCTTTTAAATATAGAACACCAAGAAGTTTATAAGAAACCTAAGACCTTGAGAATAATTCGAAATGCCAGAAAGGCTCAAATATTCCCGCGTCGGATGCTATTCTAGATGTTAGCCTAGAAGCCGGCATTCAGCATAAATAATGGCCATGGATAGCAGGAAATGACGACATTTGAGACCGAATTCGGGCGCTATGGATATGAGGTCTGATATTGCGCATCACGAGCAAATACAAGCCTCTCATGAAAGAATGGGGAATTGATTCGCAGAAGACAGAAGGGGAGAGTCTCACTCGCCTCATGTGTCTCCATCCGAGGGTAACGTGACGTGACAGCCTCTCGGTTGCCATCTTAAGGTTGGTCAGGGTAGTGCCACTTCCGTTCTGCTTCATTCCTTCTCTATCTTCTTGGA
This sequence comes from Heligmosomoides polygyrus polygyrus, assembly GCA_947396885.1. Lineage (NCBI taxonomy): Eukaryota > Metazoa > Nematoda > Chromadorea > Rhabditida > Heligmosomidae > Heligmosomoides > Heligmosomoides polygyrus. The sequence continues at coordinate 92,130,240 of OX377204.1, read as the reverse complement.
TCCCTGGGAGAATAACCTCTCTAAGATCCGTTGTTTTTCCAGGCTCTGACAAAGCGGTTGCGCCGAGGCGTTAGCTGGTGGTCGGACATCTACCAATAGCTTCTTGAAGACTAGCAGTATCCTGCTTTTCAATGGTAGTGAAGACCTTTAATAGAATTAGTTACAAATCGATATGCAAAATTATTCAAAATCTCACAGTTTTTTAACAGTTTGAAATTCAAAGCCACAACAATCAAATAGAATTAGATAGAATAAGTTGCATAACTGTATCTAAATTTCCTCAACAACATAAACTAAATATCACAACGATCACAAGCGAAAGACAACAACGAGAACAACGACAACCACAACTTTAAACATGCTTTGTTTCGCCTCTACCTTCATACAAAACATGTTTAAAATTAGTTACCCCGAGGCTCTTCAGTGAAGAAGGTAACTAATTAACTTGGTTGTTAGTACATTACAAAGTAATACATTAGTGTGCTTTATGTACTAACAACCAAGTTTTACAAATGAAAAGACACACAAAACACAAAAAAAACTTTTATTTTAATTTCACTGTTTGTTTACTTTACTTCTTAAATTTTGTTTTTATATTTATATATTTCAAATATTTTTTGTTTACTTTTTATTTATCTATTATATAGATTGTTTTCTATTTCTTAATATTTTTATTTTTTTATTTTTTATTTTAAAAATTTTATATTTATATTTATTTATATACACATTTCTATTTTTTTATTAAAGTTTAATCTTTGTATTTATATATAAAACGATATTCTTTAATTGTAAACTCACCACTTCCCGCGAAAGATAGCAATAAAATGAGAATAACGTTTGAGTTAAAGCATATCACTACCATTATCATTGCCAGTCACAATATAATGTTTCACATTCCATTCCTTTCTCATTCTGAGTTATTTCCGTATGTAGTCTATAGACTATTCTATAGACTGTTATTATTTCTGTGTTTTATACCTTATATTATAATTAAGCAAATTAGGAATGAAATGTGGAACATCGTAGTGATCGTATTTATATAATAAATACTTATTTCTATTCAAACATTTCGTTATATTTTTTATAATTATATCTACTGGATAGTCAACTTTAACAAGTCTAGTTATCAACTTAACAAGGTTTTCAACAAAATCGCTAAAAGCTGTGCAACATCTAATTAATCTTAGTGTTTCGGTAAATATGATTGATTTTTTAATTTTTATAGATATATTTGAGTTGAAATGTGGGAATCTAATAACATAAAATTTAAAACTGTCTGTTTTATTGTATAATTTTGTTACTAACTTATTGTTAATAATTTTGATGTTGAGATCAAGATAATTGCAGTCGTAGTCTGACTCATGTGTTGTTTCAAGCTGAAGAGAATTTTCGTATGTTTCGCTAAGTAGATTTTGTATATATTCATTATTTTTATTATGAATTATAAGAATATCATCCATATATCTAAATGGGTGTATGTTTACGTATCGTTTTTGTGTTACTAATTTTTTGCAAAATTTGTATTCAAATACTGATAACGTAAGATCAGCAAATAAAGGACTACAATTACTTCCCTGTGGTACCCCTTCAATTTGTTTATAAATTATGCCTGCAAAAATTGTAAAGCTATTTTTAAGTAAATATTCAGTGAAAAACATTAAATCTTCCTCTGTATAATATCTGTATTTATTTATAGTATTATTATTGGTATAATATATATTATTGTGTCCATTATATGCAAGATATTTTTTACCTGCATTGCGAAAACATATTTCGATTATTTCTTTTATATTTCTCAAGATTATATTGTGAGGAAGACTAGTAAACATATTAGTAAAGTCTGCTGAAAACAGTTTACAATTTTCGATGTTGATTTTACTTATTTTATCAGATATATTTATGTTATTAATAGACCAATAACCGATGAAATTTTTATTTCTAGACGTTATTATATTAATATATTTAATAAAATGTTGCTTTAAGAAAGTAAAAATTATAGTCATTTCTTTCGAAAGAGGTTTTACGGAGCTATTATAAGCTCCAGTTATAAACCTAAACTTGACTGGATTTTTGTGTAATTTTGGTAAACTATATATCAACGGAACTATTTCTGTTCCTTCAACTTTAATTTTATTATTTAAACATAATATTTTATGTCTGTTGATAATTTCAAGTTCATTTTCAGAGTTATATATTTCATAAGTTTGATTAAATCTTGAAATTTTCAACTCACCATTTTCTGAAACAATCCCCATCTCTTTGGCTAAAGTGATTAAATAGAATTTCTTACAAATGAAACTGTAATTATTATTTGCTTTATCAAGAGGGCAGATAACAAAATTTTTCTTCAAAAAGTTCAAGTATTCTATATTATGTGTATTTAAATTTCTAAAAGATCTATTGTTTTCTATATTAACTTGATATAGTAAAGATTTCCAGATTTTTTTCTTCAAGATATTTAGTTTCTCTTTTATCAAATTAAGGTGGAAGTCTTTTAACTTATATTTATTTTTAATTTTGTCAAGGAATAACGAAAAAACTTCTGCAAACCAGTGTTGAATGTTTTCCTTTGAAACATTATGTTTTGGAACAAATTTTGTGCCTTTTTTAATTAAATTTTTAATAATTTTATCTGAAATTATTTCTAGGTTACCTGTGATAATATGTTTATGTGTCATATCAATAAATTCTTTATACCTTTCTTCAATACATAAGCATTTACTATTAAAGATAGAATTTAGTTCTGACAAGTTTGTGTTTCTTATTATTGTATTATAATTAAACATTTTCTTGGAAAAAGAAGGTTGTGATTTAAATACACATCTAAAAGGCAACATTCTTTTATTGGAATTATTTTCTATAATTACACGTATATAACTATTATTAAACATTTTATTTAAGTTAACTCTATCTAGAACACTATCTATATATGTGACTCCAACATTAACATAGTTAGTATGTTTATGCTCTGATTTTAAACATTTACTTTTATTTTCGTTAAAACAGAATTTACACAACATGCTAACAAGAATTCTATATTTATTTTCATCTATATTATTAAAGTGTTCTTTATTACATGTTATTTTTATAACTTTTTTAAGATATTTTTTCTTGAAGGTATTAATGTATCTATACATTTCCACTATCGAATTCATTTGATTAAATCTATTAAATAATTCATCAGGACTGAATGTATCGCATGTGTTATTATTTTCTCGTTTTTTATTCCTTTTGCCGTTTCTTTTCCTAATTTTTCTAATTTTTAAATTATAGAACGGGTGATTTTCTTTATACATTAAGGGATTATCAATATCAGATATATTTCCATAGCCTTTAATATGATCATTAAAACCAAAAGGATGAGCTGTATTAATTAATTTAATCCAGAAAAGTTCTTTTTGTAAAAGAATATCTTTGTCTACATTATCCTCTAAGGAATCTAAAATAGTTATATTGATTGAAAGGTTATTGCAATTATTTCCAAAATGCGTATCACCTGTATCACCTGTCGTCCCGTTGATCATCGACTTGCTCGAGCGGGCGCCAGCAGCGTCTCCATTCGTCCCTGTCGCGTGCCAGAGTGGTCCAATGGATCCTCCTCGCTCGAGGGACACGAAGAGCGTCATATCGGTCGTTCAGGGCTTTCACGAAGAAGTCCGACCAACGCGTTGGTGGGCGTCCTGGTGTTCTTTTGACATCCCGCGGAATCCAATCTGTGACGGCTCTCGTCCAGCGGGTGTCTGCGAATCGCATTACGTGGCCGGCCCACCTAATTTTCGACGACTTGGCCCATGCGACAGCGTCTCTGATCTTCGAACGTCGGCGAAGCTCGGAACTCCGGAGACCTTCTCTCACTTGCGTGAGTCGTGTCACTCCGAGCATCGTCCTCTCGATTCCACGCTGCGCGACGCTGATCGCGTGCTCATCCTGCTTTCGTATAGCCCAGGTCTCTGAGGCGTATGTTAGGGCAGGAAGAACAGTGGAGTCGAATAGGTGGGCACGGAGTCGGACGTTCTTCGTTTTCTTCACGACTTCTTCGACGCTCTTGAAAGCTCCCCAAGCCGCTCGTTTCCTTCTGCTCAGCTCTGGTGCTAGGTCGTTGGTCATGTTGACTTCGCGACCCAGATACACATAGCTGGAGCATTCGGAGATGTTCGTTCCGTTGAGCGAGAATGGGGCATCAGAAACCCATCCGTTCTTCATGAACATCGTCTTCGTAAGATTCAGCTGCAGTCCAACGCTTCCACATACACGATCGAAGTCGGCCAGCATTCGTTCCGCCTGACTGATGCTCGGGGTTATGAGCACGATGTCGTCAGCGAAGCGAAGATGGTGCAGTTGCCGGCCGTCGACCTTCACTCCCATGTCTTCCCATTCTAGTTCGCGCATGACGTTTTCGAGGGTGGCGCTGAAGAGCTTCGGGGATATGGTATCCCCTTGTCGAACCCCTCTCTTCACGTCAATGACGACGTCGTTGTAGAATGGTGAGATCTTGGTCGTGAATCCACTGTACAGCTCTCGAAGGACTCTGATGTACTGAGTAGGAACGCCCTGGGTGAGCAGGGCTTCCATGACCGCTTCAGTCTCGACGGAGTCGAATGCCTTCTTCAGGTCAATGAACGTAAGGCACAGCGGCAGCTTGTACTCTCGCGACACTTCGATGAGCTTCGTAATGGTGTGTATGTGGTCGATCGTGCTGAATCCTCTCCGAAATCCTGCTTGTTCGCATGGCTGTCCTTCGTCCAGCGTTCTACTAATCCTATTCAGGATGACTCGAGTGAACAGCTTGTAGACTACGGACAACAGGCAGATCGGGCGATAGTTGCCAATGTCGTGCACGTCTCCCTTCTTGTACAGCAAAACGGTCTTGCTGGTCTTCCACTGAGATGGAACCTTGCATTCGGACAGGTAGCGTGTGAAGAGCCGCGCCAGGGTGTTGATGAGCGCTGGCGGGAGGTTCTTCAGGTGTTCAGTTCTGATCCTGTCAGAACCGGGTGCTGTACGTTTCTTCACCGACGAGATGGCGTGTCGGATCTCGGAAGGGAGAACAGAGGGAACGACGTATCCATCCTGCGGAAGATGGCATGGGGGCAGGTGGACGTGGCTATCGAAGAGATCGGAGTAGAAGTCGTGGATGACTTTCTCCATGGTCCTTCTGGAAGAGGTGGTGGTTCCGTCAGGACGTCGGAGAGCGGTCATCTTGGTCTTGAAGTTGGCGAAGTTCCGGCGGGCATTGCGAATGCTCAGCCCTGCCTCTGCTGCTTCAGCCAACACTTCCGCCCTTCTCTCCTTGAGATCTTCCTTTATCGCCGCTCTGCATAGCTTTGCAAGCTCGGACGTCAGTTGGTAGTTGCCTGACGCTCGTGCTGCTCCACGCTGGCGTATCAGCTCGAGAGTTTCCGGAGACAGGCGTCTCTTGGTGGTCTTCAAGCTCTCGGCTCCCTTAGCACTATCGTGGAGATGGTGCACGAAGCGATCGTATTCCTCGTCGACGTTGTCCATGACGGCATCTTCCCAAAGGCCGACAAGAGAGGTGTAGAGATCCCAGTTGATGGTCGTTCTGGGATTCCTCTTCTTGAACTTCGCGGCCTTCTCTCCTTGACGCGAAAAGCGGAACCTCGCGCGAAGGAGGCGGTGGTCCGATCCCGTGTAAAACTTGGGGACAACGGAGACATCGGTCAGGCAATACTTGCGATTGAAGATGATGTGGTCGATCTCGTTGTGGAACTGGCCACCGGGGGATTCCCAGGTCCATCGTAGGGAGGGAGGCTTCTGGAACTGCGAGTTTCCATGGATGGTCTTGGTTGACATGATAAACTCAGACAGCCTTTCACCTTGCTCGTTCCACTCCAAACCGTGGGTTCCGATGTGAAGTTCTTCCGGCGACCTTCGTGGCCCGATCTTGGCGTTGAAGTCGCCGACGATCACCTTGTAGAAGGTGTGATCTTCCTTATAGAACTTCTCCAGCTCCACGTAGAAGGCCTCGACGTCTTCGTCGTCGTAGTCGGATGTTGGGGCATACGCGACGAACACAGTCAAGGCTGGCACGGAGCCACATCGCTTCAGTCGCAGACGTCCGATTCGGCTAGTCAGAGACTCGTACGAATCGATGTTCATGGCCAAGTGCGTGTTGACGAGGACACCAACGCCGCCTACTCCCCTGCTGTCGCATGTTCCGAGGAACAGTTCTTCTCCGGAGTCGTAGGCGGCGTGTAGGGGGTGGTGTCTTCTCGTCTCGGTCAGTCCGATGACGTCGTACTTGATCTTCCTGGCTTGCATCATCAGGTCCTCGACGGATGCTTCGGACGCAAGCGTGCGGGCGTTGTAAGTACAGATCGTCATCCTAGTCCTTCTCAGTTTGCGCAGCCTGGTTAGGCCCTGAGATTTTAGCAGCCTCTCCGTACTCGTCCTTCCCATCGCTGCAGAAATGGGGGCTCTTTCGGGGTCAGGGGAATGAGGCCCTTTAGTGCTGCTGTGTTTGACTGGAATACAACACGGGTAGCTAGTCAGGCTCTGTCGTGCGGGAGGGGTACTCCGGGCAGCCAGCCAGACTGCCCGAAGGGACGGGGCGAGACTTAAGGCGGCCTCGAATCGCCTTACATGTACTCCCAGTCTACCGAGTGCAAGCTTTTGGCCGAGCCGACACAGTTACAATCCGCACAGTCACGGACACATCCACGCACACTGTGCACGAACATGCCGCTCCCACGCACAAGGAACGCATCGACCCGACACAGCAGGAGCAAGGAGTCCATCCCCTGCATCCCACCTGCGTCTCTGGGCAGTACACGGTCGCATTTGGTTCGCGTTTAATTCCCCTATCCACCACCCGGGGACGCGCCACGTGGCCCTGCGACAAGCGGCCCGAGATCCCTCTTAACAAGAGAGCCCGAAGGCTCTCTATCGAGGGAGATCCGTGAAAATGCGTATATAAACATTTATTAATTTTTGGGTTTTTAATTTGGGACAGGTGTTCTCTAATTCTGTATTTTAATTTTCTAGTTGTAATTCCAATATATTGTTTTTGACAATCGTTACATGTTATACAATATACAACATTACTTATGTTGCAATTATCATTGTTTTTATTATAGGTGTTAATCCTTAAATTTGTGACTGAAGAATGAACATATTCAGTATTATTGATCATTGTACAAATATTACAATTTTCAGAACAATTATTACATTTGTTGTCATTTCCAAAATTATCTAAAATATTAATACCATTAACCTTACTCTTAGCAAAACTATTATTTTTATAGTAATGGTTTTGGTTGTGGGGGTTACAAGTGTGTGTTCTTTGAGCAGGCCAAAATAATAAAGTGTAGAACAGGCCCAAGCTCTACACTGTTTTGAACTTTGGGGAGGTATTTAGTGGGGCTGCCACTGGGTTACCGCAGGTATGTGGTCCATACCACCCTATTGTGTTCCTTGAAATGTAAATAATTATATTAAAGTAATTAGTAATGTTTGTATATATTTTTTGAAGGAACGGTTCTTTTGGAAGCACAGGAGTTTTCCCCAGCAAACTCCTGCTTTTATCACTCCATCAAAAGAACCCCTTTTTTTTAATAGGTAAGAGGTGTGGTCCTCTTATTCCTTGATTTCAACTGAACGTATGAATTAGAACACACATCAGAATCAAGTTTTTTAATTGAAATAATCGTGAAAGTGAATTTTAATATTATTATAACTGATGTTATTTTTCTAAAACGATTATTCACTTTTAAAAAAATAATTGTTTGCTTAATTTTCAACAAATACGAATATTGAAAAAAAAATATTAAAAATTAATGCTATTAATGATTCTGTTTTGATAACGTTAAATCAATGATTGTATGATTTTTAATATACATAACGAGAGGAGGGTAGGGCAGGGTTGTAACTTTATATGATTGAATTAATTGAATAAAACAGTCATTTGAGTCTTGCAGTCAACAGTCTTTAAGTCATTTGCACATATCTTACAAGTGACGCCAGGTGAGCAAATAAGTGAAGGAGGATCAGAAGAATAAATAATAGACTGTCGCAAAATTAATCGCCGAAACAGAGCGCTTATTTCAAACTGCTATAACTCAGCCTAAACACAACCTTGTTAATCGAATTACATACCGCAAGAATCTATACATTTTTGCCAACAAACAGGTAATAAACGTAATCCTTTACATTGAAATTGAGATCACAGGAATTAACGAAATCAAGGGAGATACATTTCACATCGGCCAAATTAGTGAATTGTTTCTGACGCAAATGAGAATCAAGAGCTCGAAAAAAGTCATAGTCAGTAGGGAAATGGTCGGGAGAGTATAGTGGGTTAGTGAGAACTTATGAACTAAATACCTAAATGCACTTTTAGCCGAGTGATATGTGAAGTGTGTGGCCTTGCGTTGTCCTGCAACATAAGCGACCCTCCTCTGTTCACCACTGCCGGCCACAATTTCTGCAACTTCTCATACATTTGGTCTAAATCACAGCAGTAAGACTGCTGTGACTGTCTGACCACGTTACAAAAAGCTTAATGAATTGCATCTTTACAACACCACCACAAAGTAAACATAACCTTCTAAGGGTGGAGGTCGGGTTTAGGAGAGGATGTTGGAGGAGCATCCTTATTTACCCATTTACTCAAATCCCTCTCCTATTATCGTAAAGGGCCCATTTTTCGTCTAAAGTCATAGTATGGCTTGCAAACGCGTGGAGCGCAGTCGGGCGAGGCGCCGGCTATCGCCTGTTCCCGATACCAGGTTCCTGGTTCGGATTACCCGCCCAGGCCAACCAAGCCTTCCATTCCTCCGGGGTCGGTGAATTGGTACCAGAATTGTCTGGGAAGGATAAAGCGCTGAATTGTTCATCGGCTGGCCACCGCAAGTCATTGTATGGCCAAATACGCATTCAACACGCCTCCACGATATCCTGTAGAAGTAGAATGCGCCCAGAAGACGCCGTCCTTTATCCTTTTTATCCTTTATGGCTTGCAAAGGCTCATTTTTAAAGCGAACCAGCAGGTTGGAGCAAGTGTCGAAAGGCGCCAAACACTGCTCATCGGTCAGCTTATGAAGCACCCACTTTGACATCTTCTTCACCCTGCCAATTCTCGCCAGATGTCTTGCTACCATATTATGATATACCGCAGAGTCTTCTCCTAGCGTACGTGCATTCGCCTCCGGATTTGCTTCGACGCCTGTTTTCAAAACTTCGTCGTGAAAGGACGGTCCTCGCAAGCGACCCAACTTTCCATTCAAAACTGCCAGAAGCGAACTCTTCGAAGCAGAGTCTCACAGTTCTTTCTCAAGGACAGTCCGTTCCAGAAGCGCTGCTAAGGTGCGGAATGCCTCTGCCACAGAATGTCCCAATTTAAAATTCGTAAATCACGATAACTCGATAGTTCATGATTTTACGGAGCCATGGAAAAGGCCGGCTAGAAAAATTAGAGCGATATCCACATATGTTTTTTGAAAGGGAAGAAAAAGCCTACCGAACGATGTGTGTGACTTTCAATGAAACGAAATCAGTAAGGGTAAAAAAACTTATTTATTTATACATACCTCGAAATAGGCGCGTGTAGCGCAGTCGGAGGAGGCGCGACTGTCGCGTGCACCCGATACCAGGTTTCTGGTTCGGATTTCCGGCCCAGGCCAACCAAGCCTTCCATCCCTCCGGGGTCGGTGAATTGGTACCAGACGTGTCTGGGAAGGATAAAGCGCTGAGTTGTTCATCGACTGGCCACCGCAAGTCATTGTATGGCCAAATACGCATTCATGTCGCCTCCACGACATCCCGTAGAAGTAGAGTGCACTGGCGCATCCCAGAAGGGATTGAGTAACGCCGTCCTTTATCCTTTTTATCCTTTTTACCTCGAAATAGCGATTATTTTTGCGACAACCTAATAGAAGCAGGTGTACTTCCACCTTTATTGTTTCTAAATTACAAATAAATTAGAAACTAAAGAGGTGAAAATACACCTGCTTGAGGTACGCCACTAACACTAGGAAAGATAGTCGTAATTTCGAAATATATGAGCAAACCGGGCGCGTGGAGCGCAGTCGGAGGAGGCGGCGGCTGTTGCCTGCACACGATACCAGGTTCCTGGTTCGGATTTCCCTCCCAGGCCAACCAAGCCTTCCATCCCTTTGGGGTCGGTAAATTGGTACCAGAGTTGTCTGGGAAGGATAAAGCGCTGACTTGTTCATCGGCTGGCCACCGCAAGTCATTGTATGGCCAAATACGCATTCATCTTGCCTCCACGACATCCCGTAGAAGTAGAATGCGTGACGCATCCCAAAAGGGATTGAATGACGCCGTCCTTTATCTTTTATCCTTTATGAGCAAAATTTCCATTTACTATTAATTATAATTATTTATCCTAATGTTATTGGCACCCCTCAAGCAGGTGTACTCCAAATCACTTAATGAATTCCATTTTAATTTAATTATATTTAGACCTCAATCCATTTTTTGGTCAAAAGGGCCATAGGACCGGAATTAACTCAGCAATAGCAAGCAATACTCGAAGGAGGTGACGAGCAGATTGGCTGGTTCCGTCCGGCGGCTAATCCCCGATCGTCGGCCGGGACTTAACACCATTTCCTACGAGAGATGAACGCTGAGTGCTCGGCCGTCCAGAATTGCCTAATGAAGACACTATAGCAAACCAGACAATGCCGGCCTAAAATCCTGAGCGACAAGAAGAGCCGAGGGAGGTCAGTAGTCCTCAATCTAGGATTCCTTCCTCTAGAAAGGTTCCTTATCGGTTCTGGTAGCACTTGGGAGCGTTCCCTTTATCGGCTCAAATCCCCTAGCTAGGAAACAGGCAAGTCATCGACAAATTAAGGCAAAACAGGGCCGAGTTCGAGGAGACAGATGAAGGTGTTGTAAGAAGTTCGATCTGCCCTCGTGGGAGGAGAAACAGAAAGAAAATAATCGAAAGAAACCATCGCTGGTGTAAATGATTGGAAATCGAAAGGTGGAAAAATAATTAACAACGAGCAGAAGAAATTAACAAAAATTGACAAAATCTCTAATAGTGAGAAAATTTTGGGATCTTTCCTAGTCGAGGGAGGGATAAGGTGCTTCGACTTTCCATTTCATCCTATACATTTTTTCAAGAGCTCCAGCTACGGCTCTGTGATGCGAGAGATCTTTGCAAATTTAAGTTCGAGGAGACGGATGGAGGTATTGTAAGAAGTTCGATCTGTGCTCGTGAGTGGAGAAACAGGAAGAAAATAATAAAAAAAACTACCGTTGATGTAGATAAGGCAGAAATAAGAAGGTAGGAAGTGGTTACAAAAATAGAGGTAGAAGCGACTAGCTAGATAAAAAATACATTTTATATGAAGAACTAGAACGCCTACTAAGAAACCGAACTGATGCATGGCTCATCATCTCTTCTGTCTCTCAGAAACATTGGGTACAATCCTTAGTGTTACCCAACAAAACGAATACATACGGAAACATTTTAATCACAACTAGTCAGAGAAGGTTCTTGCTATGACTACTATATAACTGGAGCTGATCACGGCGAGATTTCGAGGGCAAAAACTGGCGACTACTGTAGGCAGATGTGGAGTGCTCCATCGCAGTAACAATGTCGACCGCATATTGGTCTTCATAACGGTTGACGACAGCAGAATACATGGTGCACTCTCATGGTATTCATCTATATTAGGTGGTGTCATTATTTGCTTCGAAAATTTCTAAACCAGCACAATCATCCTATCTTTAGCCCTGGGGCCAGATTCATCAACGACTTACAGCAATTTAACGGAGAAAACACAGCCGAAATTCCTGATGACGCGGTTTATCAAGGATTTCGGCTGTATTTTCTCCGTGAAACTGCTGTAAGTCGTTGAAGCCGGCCCCTGGAGTCCGGGGAACTTTCCAGGTATGAAATATCAGCACCGGTTGGTATATCCTGCAGCTCTCGTAGGCTAGATTATTTATTTATTTTATTTATTAGTTCAATGTGTCATCACTATGAAATCGCTGGATCTATCCTAGTCGGAGGGAGGCACGAGGTGTTCTGGACCCCGTTCGTTCACTTTAATTTGTTCCCGGGCTTTAAATGCTGTTCAGATGATAGGTGGATATGCGGACTCAGGGATTTTGGTGTCGTGTAGTCGGATGGTCGACTCAACTGCACAATAGCGCTGCTCCCTCTCAACTAGGACAGATCCAAATCGCTTCCTTTCAATTCTGCCACCGTTGTCAATCAGATGGAGTGAAGTGCCCCCTCCCACTAGGATAGATACAGCTGTCCTATTCCTGGTCTTCTGAAGCAGAGCAGATGAAATAAGCGAGGAAAGGGCTTGTAGGTAACCAAATAGCCGGAAATGGCGCGAACTTTGAACGTCATTTAGACGAAGAACGGGAAAGTAGCGGTGAACAGCGGTTGGTCGAAACGGCTGCGACACAAGCAGACAATAACAGTTGAGGTGAAACTCGACACGCGCGGCGGCATTCCATGACGCTACCGAGGAGCAGCGGAGGTAGCCGTGACCTTTGGCTTCTTTGAAATGGAGAAGGGACTCGCGTCTAAAACTACCGAAGTAGCAGAGAGTTGTGCGGAAGAATTTTCATACCGTAGGCAGTCAGTCGTTGCGGGACGCATCAAGTACATCAATCAATGACCGACGTCACACAATCGATATTGATCCGCAACCGCGCCTCACAGCGAATTTAGTGTAAATTATCCACTGCGCAGAGACCGTCCCAGTTCTAAATATATTTTACTAATAATAATTTATTTGTTTATTTATTTATTTCATACACTCTACAAAGGTGTGCTCAACAAGAAACATAGGAAGAAGCAGTAAGTATACTTCAAAGGCAACAATAAATAGCGTAAATTGTTCCTAAGTCATGAGGCGCAGGTTTTTTATATAATAGTGTGCCTAGGAAATTTAAGGAGGAACTGTCTTCAGTATTGTTACCTACCCAGCTTGCAATCCTAACCTGCAAATACCCCATCAGTTGGCTATGATGCCGTATTTCTTGATCAATGGAACCTGTCGGAGCTTCGTAACACGGGTATACCAACCTGCCACGTGGAACGACAGGTTGGGGAAAAGCAGGCTAGCGGGATGCAGGCTGCGGTGATAGTAACCCCTTTAGACAGTCAGAGTTGGATAGAGTTACCTAGCCTGCGCCACCACTTACTGTAAGGAAGCTCAATGCATGGAAAAGACTTACTGATATCATCAAGGAGTAAAACGATTAAAACTGATATCGTCAAGGAATAAAACGTTGAAAACTAATTCCAAAATGCGATGTTATAAAGAAAACAAAAAAAAAACAAAAAACAATGCAAAGAAATCTAACAAAGAATAATGAAGGATATGGTAACCTAAACGGGAGGGGTCTACCCTGAAATGGCAATGACTTTTCTCATTCGTTACAGCATCCCTCATATAAGGTCTTTTTTGAAAGCCCGGTTATCAATGCGGCAACAACCCGAGCTCTCTGACAAACCCACAGAACTGATTTGTGAAAGGAAACAATGTAATAAAGCAAAGCGGTCGCAAAAAATATAAAATTACAAAATGTTCTTTCTCCAAAGTGGTTTATCTCGGCAACTATCTCCAGACGAATCTTTTTTGGGCACTAGTTAAAAGTTCCGACTCCACCGACACGACTTCGGTCGAAAATTTTTTTCGCTGAAACTTTGTCTAAAGGGGTTGTTTGGAGTGCTGATCAAATCTGACATCCGTTATTGAAATTGCGGCCGATTACGGTAGGTTACGGTAGCTACGGGTAACTAAGGCTGTCGAGGTCAGATTCACCGATTTTGCCCAAACCTTGTGGGGTTATTTGGGGTGCTGATAACGAATCTGACATAGGTGTTTCGTTTTACGCTGGAGTTTGGGCGAAATCGGTGACCATTACCTTAGTCACCCGTACCTTCCGCAACCTACCGTACTCCAGCGTAAAACGAAAAACGGATGTCAGATTTGTGAACAGCACCCCAAGTAACCCCCTCCCCCCCCTAGGCGAAGTTTGGGCAAAATCGGTGATTATGACCTCAGCAACCTTAGTTACCCGTTGGTACCGTAACCTACCGTACTCCAGCGTAAAACGAAAAACGGATGTTAGATTCGTGATCAGCATCCCAAACGATCCCCTTAGACGAAGTTTCAGCGAAATCGGTGACCCCTGGACACCCTTGTTAACGGTACGGGTGGTCTCCGACCGAATCGTGAAGAGCGAATGCTATGTAGATTCGTGATCAGCACCCCAAATAATCCCCCTAGACAAAGTTTCAGCGAAGAAATTTTTTTCGACCGAAGTCGTTTCGGTGGAGTCGGAGTTTTTAACTAGTGCCCTTTTTTGTTCAACATCATCCAGATAGGTCGTCAGTGAAGAGGAATTTCTAATAACGTTTTCGAATGTGCAAAATTGCCAACTTCAATTCAGCAAACTTTAATGACTTTGAACGTAAAATGTGGAAAAAAACTTTAATCTTATATTTTACGTTGTCTCACTAGGATAGATAGATATAAATAGGAGGAGGAGCTATGGTGAACAGTTCGGTGCAAGTCGAGTCGGAGAGAAGGGTTTGTCCACCTGGTATTATTTTTTAGCATTTCTGTCCTAGGGAACGAAACCCTCCCTGCTAGGATGCTACAAATTAGTTTCATGGTTGTATAAGGTTAACCTGTTGATATCATTTAATATTTAACAACCATATCGAATTTGTTCCCGTGTTCCCATGCTCACCCCACCGTGTCCCTTCACCTTGCCCTCCCTCCCAAGCAGGACCCTAGTTTTGAGCACCTGTTCTAGCGATTACCAGGGGTAGAAAACACAAGACTATCAAGGCTATATGTTGTATGGTCTTTGTTTCTACCAATACATAAATAAGGATGTCAGGTGCTTTCGACCACGTCTCGACTAGCATCAACATTTCTTCTAGACAGTGCTGAGCTAGAGGTAAGGAGATCAGTACCGGAAGGAAATGGCGGAGTGGCGTTCTATCCCCCGCCCTTTAAACAGAGGCGTGGCAAATGTCTGCGTCTCCACTATCTCATAAGGCAGCCACTGGGCTCTCGAGCAAGCCCAGGGGGTTGGGGGGTGGGCGGGCCAGGGGGACGAGGGGATAGAACGCTCGACTCCCGAAGGAAATAGGTCAGAATCTTCAAAAGGGCTAAAAAATGAAGCAAAATGAAATCTGGTATGGCCGTTCATACATAGACGCCGAGCGAGGCGACACCACGTATGGTGGCCGCATTGATCGAAAGACGTGATCGACCAATTTGACCACTGTATATGCAATAGCGTCGCTCGGTCGGAAGTATAAACGGGCCGTGAGCGTTCACCCGGCTCGCAGTCATTGATTGACGCACTTCTTGGGTCCCGCAACGACCTTCTGCATACGTGAAGCAACTCATGACCTGACAACTTGTCGCTACGTCGATGGTTTTAGGCGTGAATGGAGAAAGGAGAAAGATTACGTCGACTCAAAGGAGATCAATCACTTTTTGCGTGAAATTCATCCTTTAGTTTTACTTTCTGCAGGAGCGATTACATTACTGTCGTTTTCATTTGTTTTAACTTGTTTTAATCTGGTTGCTCACAGCTTTTACCTTTTTTAAATTGTGCGCTTTTAAGGTTGTATTTGTATTTTGCTGATCTTTTAATGTAAGATTTACGTGACATTATCACGTCTCCAATAAATAAGTAATAAATAAATACATTATAAGAGACATTTCCTTAACAATTTACGTATCTCGCATTGTCGAGTTCCCGAAGATTTCGGAACTGCACTTGCTCTCAGCGGCTACTTACGGTTCAAAATGTCCTGAACTTCCAGTCTTGTCTATGCAATTCAGGGGTAGTGCGGCCGTGAAGACACGCAATCGGATCAGTGTCGATTTACGGAACGGATGGAGAACAGACGGGCAATTAACGTCGAACGCTAATTACCGACGATGCGACTCGAGCACGTAATTCATCCGGAAGTCATCTGCTCCACCACCTAGCTATCGAGCTCTATTGTCACGTCGATTCCGCGTCTAAAAGTCATGTGCAGCGGGGTAATGTAGATAAGGGCGGAGCCCATTAAAGAGGGGGTTTTAGATTTTGCTCATAACGTCAGGATGAGACATTTCTGAAGAATTTTAATTCACTAACTTTTAAAGATTTATTCAATCCCAGATCTGAGGAAGGATAACGACCAAAGCAGCTCAAAGGGTGCAGCACTACACTTGCGACGGCAGACTGCAGCTTTCGAAGTTGCAGGAGCTTTAGCAGGAATAAAAAGGGTGGTAGAGGAGAAGAAGAGTATAGGATAGGGACAAAGGACGATGCTAAGCAGCCTCTTTTGGGATGCGCCACGCGCTTAACTTCTACGGGAAATCTTGGGATATGAATGCGTTTTAGGCTGTTCGTACCTGTGGTGGCCTATTCTATGGAACAGTCAGAGTCTCGCCTTCTCTAGACATTCATCAACTTCGGATGGATGGGGGTTCAGTTGGCACGGGAAGACCCGACTCAAGAACTTTGATAACAGCCGCCGTCTCTCTTGACTTACTGCACCATCACATGCTGTGTGAGAAATAGTAAGAAAAAGAAAACCAAAAAATAGGCTTAGAAAAATGGAGAAGCGGAGGAAGAAATGTTGTAAAAGAAATTAAGAGTAAGAGAAAGATGAAAAAGACGAAAAACAGGAAGAAAGGGCGAACCGTAGGAGAAATGAAGGTGATGAGTGGTAAGAAGAGGAACAGGAATAAGAGGAACGAGAGGAAGTGTAGAAGATAGAATAAAGCAAAAAGGAGGAATATGAGAGTGCGAGTGTGGGGAAATATGACGAGAAAGATGAGGGTAAAAAAGAAGTGATTATGACGACGAAACTGCTCAATGTCGATGACGACGATGATTATGAAGAAGAAAAAGATGATGATGATGACGATTATGACGACAGAGGAATAGTGAGGATGAAAAAAGTGATGATTAAGACAAAGATGAATAACAAGAACGACAAGAGGAAGAAGAGCAATAAGAAGGAAGAAGTTGGTGGTGATAGTAGAAAAGAAAATGAACAAGAAAGAACACAGCACAGAAAGAACAGTAATGAGAAGACGAAGAAGTAGAGAAAAGAGTTAAAGATAAGGGACAGGAAAAAAAAGAAATAAAATGCAGTGATAAAGAAGATGAGAAAAGGTAGAAGATCAAGAAGGATTTCTAGACTTGGAATCTAAAAGAATAAGAAAAAGAAGAAGGCGAAGAAGAAAAGGAGGAAGGTGATGATGACTACAAGAAAATGAAAGGCAGCCAGAAGAAGAACAAGAACGAGGAAATTGACCTCTAGTTACGCAGTCTGCCCAGGGGGGCAGGACAGGAACACCTTGACCTCACTGCCAAGTCCAGGACGTTCACTGCCATGAGTCACCCCGTAGAGTCCACACGGGCATACGGGGAGGACTTCGAGGTCAGAGTCAAGCTACTGGCAATGGAAGCCGAACTGCCGTCCGATAGGCTCTGGAGGCGTTTTGGATTCACGCCGAAGACCACCACTAGCTAAACCAGAACGAACAGTGCCTTTATATAACGCCGGAGCTCAGGCTCTATATCTGGGGCCGGACTCATCAACAATTAAACCCACGGGGATGCAGGGTATAAAGGGTAGAGATAAGGTGAGCGGCAGAGACGCAGGCTTTATCGTGGGTATCTCTACCCCTTATATCCATGGGTTAGTCGTTGACGAATCCGACCCCAGGTTAGCATTCTGGTTGGAACGCCTGGGTCTCGAGAATGGCCCTGCTACCGACCGATTGGTCGGTCTGGCTTCCTGTAAGGTGCGGATCTCGATCTTTCTATTGACTGGTGATCGAAAGATTGTCTTGGACTTCTAAGGTTGGGGCAACATCTGGCGCACATTTTAGGCCACATTTTAGCTTGATCCTTTCCTTCAGGCTCTGAACAAGACGATACCGCCCGCCGACACCAATAAGGATAAAGACAAGGATTAGCCAATAAAGATCTGTAAAACCTCGTGTAGGGAGCTCAATCAAAATGCCGTTAAAAGAAATTGATGTTGTCGATGAAGAGGAAAAGGAAGGAAGCGAAGAACAGGAAAGTACAATAGGCAGACGAAGGAGATGGAGAGAAAGAACAATGAAAGAAGAAGAGAACTATGATGATGAAAGAAGCGAGGAAGAAGAAGAAAAAGATTCACATTCACACTCTCCACGTTGGTTATTGTTCATCAATGTTTCTTGGATTTATACTTTTTTTTTATTTCTCCCTATTTTCTGGTGTTGTTCTGATTGCTTGATATCATTGATGGCTGTCTCGGATTCTTTCCACATAAGTGACTACTTATGTAATAAATAAGGATAAAGAGTAAAGGATAAAGGACGGCGTTATTGATTCTCCTTTGAGGTGCGCCACGCATTCTACTTCTACGGATGTCGTGGAGGCTAGTTGCGTATTTGGCCATACAATGGCTTGCGGTGGCCAGCCGATGAACAATTTAGCGCCTTAACCTTCCCAGACGAGTCTGGTATCAATTTGCCGACCCAGGAGCGATGGAAGGCTTGGTTGGCCTGGGCGGGAAATCCGAACCAGGAACCTGGTATCGGGTGCAGGCGACAGCCGTAGTCTTCTCCGACTGCGCTCCACACGCCCGTCATAAATAAATAAATAAATAAATATATATATATATATATAAAGATGAGGAAGAAAAGAGCCCGGAACACAAGTGGCAGAGGAAGAGGACCGGTTAGAAAATGGAAGGAAAAGAAAAGGGAATAATGATGGGGAAAAGAAGGAAGGAGAAGAAGAATGAAAGGGAAAGGGAGAAGGATAAGGATAAAGGGCGGCGTAATCTAATCCCTTTGGGATGCGCCACGCATTCTCTTCTAGGGGATGTCGTGGAGGCGATCTGAATGCGTATTTCGCCTATAGAGTGACCTGCGATGACTAGCCGATGAACAAGTCAGCGCTCTCTCCTTCACAGACACGTCTGGTACCAATTCACAGACCCAGAAGGGGTGGAAGGGATGGTTGACCTGTCGGGAAATCCGAACTAGGAACCTGGTATCTGAGACACGCGACAGCCGACACCCCCCCCCCCCCCGACTGCGCTACACGCGTCCGCCGTGAAAGGTTAAAAGAAATAAGGAAATAACAATAATGACAGAAAACAAGGAAGTGAATGATTTGGCAATTATCATGTTGACTATGTGTAGAATGGTTTTGCTTTGACTAATGATGAATCTGACTAATGATGGGGAAGAAAAAAAAGAAGAAAGAGAAGAAAAATAAGAGGAAAAAAATTAACGATGATGACAATGAGAAGGAAATTTTTTCTTTCTTTCTCCCTTTTCCTCCTATTATTTTTCTCTTAGTGAATTCCTCTTTCAGAGCTCCTGTAATAAGTTGGTGTTGAAATCAATGAATCCTTCCTGGACCACCTCTTCAGTGAGTCATATGCGTTCCATGACGTGAATCTGTCATCAGAAGGCTAGTAAAATTCGTTAAATTGGGCTTAGTTGAGGTAAATTTTGAGTTTAGTTTTCTAAAAGTTGCGCTTAGGTAAGTTTACCGGCCCCTGTGGGAACATTTCCACAGCCGGTTAAGCATAGCCTTAAGGCGATCTTCCTATGGAGGAGGAAAATTACCCCAACGTACTTCCAGAAGCACAAAGTTCCACGCTTAAAGGCCTGGGCGCTAAAACTTCAGCTAAAACGAATATCTATCTAGCAATGATTTCTTGGCTAATACATCAGCTCAAACATTGACGACATTCCAAAGCTTCTGAAGCAGTGCTTTTCTCAGCGAAGAGGTAATCAAAGAGGGTAGGATGGCTACGAGTCCGCCTGACGCTTCGGTACATTTTAATGGCAGGCGGCAATGATTTAGTGTCATTAAAACATCGCCGGTGTCAGCCAGGCGACAGCTGGTCGCCAGCTGAGAGTGGAATGCCGAACTCGCGGCGATTTGACATGGGTCTGGTGGTACCACACGGCTACTAGAGGATTGCTAGGGAAGATTAGAGATGTGATTCAAGCCACTTAATAGTTTGGGCATCCGTAACGTGAAAGTCAAGCGATGGTCAAGGATACCGAACTTCAGGCTCCCTTCGATGTGAAGAGATGGAGTGGACTCGGTTAAATAATAGAAGGAGAAAGTATCGCGTAATCAATACCTGCTTGGGATGCGCCATGCATTCTAGTTCTGGAAACTCGATTACCTCATCGTGTAGTCTAAGGAGCTGTAGTGCGCGAGAAGCGCGTAGTGCCGTTACCCACTGACTCCGGACCACTCCGACGTCCTGACGGAACCGTTACCTCATCCAGAAGGACCATGGAGAAGGTCATCAACGATTTCTACTCCTATCTCCCCTATAGTCACGCCTACCTGCACCCATGCCATCTTCCGTAGGATGGATACGTCGTTCCCTCTGTTCTCCTTTCCGAGATCCGACACGCCATCTCGTCGGTGAAGAAGCGTACAGCACCCGTCCCGACAGGATCGGACTCAAACACCTGAAGAACCTTCGCCTACGCTCAACAACACCCTGGCGCGGCTTTTCACACGCTACCTGCCGGAGTGCAAGGTTCGTCTTAGTGGAAGGCCAACAAGACTATCTTGCTGTAGAAGAAGGAAGACGTGCACGACGTTTCCCGATCGCTCGATCTGCCTGATGTCCGTAGTCTACAAGCTGTTCACTCGAGTGATCCAGAATAGGATTAGCAGAACCCTGGACAAAGGACTGCCATGCGAGCAAGCAGGATTTCGGAGAGGATTCAGCACGATCGACGACATACACACCATTGCGAAGCTAATCCGAAGTGTCGCGGGAGTACAAGCTGCCGCTGTGCCTTACGTTCATCGACCGAAGAAGGCATTCGACTCCATCGAGACTGAAGCGGTCATCGACGCCCTGTTCACTCAGGGTGTTCCTACTCAGTACATCAGAGTCCTTCGAGAGCTGTACAGTGGATTCACGACCAAGATCTAACCATTCTACAACGACGTCCTCATCGACGTGAAGAGAGGGTTCGGCAAAGGGATACCATATCCCCGAAGCTCTTCAGCGCCACCCTCGAAAACGTCATGCGTGAACTAGAATGGGAAGACATGGGATTGAAGGTCTACGGCCGACAACTGCACCATTTTCGCTTCGCCATCATGCCCATAACACCGACCATCAGCCAGGCGGAGAGAATGCTGACCGACTTCGATCGTGTGTGGAAACGTTGGACTGCAGCTGAATCTTACGAAGACGATGTCCATGAGGAACGGACAAGTTTCTGATGCCCCATTCTCGCTCAACGGAACGAACATCACCGAATGCTCCAGCTACGTGTATCTGGGTCGTGAAGTCAATATGGCCAACGACCTAGCGCCGGAGCTGAGCAGGAGAAAACGAGTGGCTTGGGGAGCTTTCAAGAGCATCGAAGAAGTCGCGAAGAAGACGAGAACGTCCGACTTCGCGCCCACCTATTCGACTCTACCGTTTTTCCTGCCCTAGCATACGCATCAGAGACCTGGGCCATGCGAAAGCAGGATGAACACGCGATAGCGTCGCGTGGCGTGGAATCGAGAGAGCGATGCTCGAAGTAACACGACTCATGCAAGTGAGAGAAGGCCTCTAAAGGTCCGAGCTTCGTCGACGTTTGAAGATCTGAGACGCTGTCGCGTGGGCCAAGTTGTCGAAAATTAGGTGGTCCGGCCAAGTAATGCGCTTCGCAGACTCCCGCTGGACGAGAGCCATTACCGACCGGCTTCCTCGGGATGTCAAGAAAACACCAGGACGCCCACCATCGCGTTGGTCGGATTTCTTCGTGAAAGCCTTGAAAGACCGATATGACGCTCTTTGTGCCCTCGAGCGAGGAGGATCCATTGGAGCACTCTGGCACGAGACAGGGACGAATGGAGACAGTGCTGGCGCCCGCTCGAGCAAACTGATTACTCAGCTCATTCCGACAGTTGATCTAAAAAATTTCAAAGAATGACATGCTAAATTTTTCCTGAACAAAGAATTATTCTGATCATCTTGGAGAGCACTCTTGAAGAGTCTGAAGTTTAACATCTGGGAAGCTTGTTTCGATTTGGAAAACTTCTCTTAATTTCAGAAATATTAATATTTATTTGGACAAAATAGTAGCATGAAGTGGTCTATCTACGGGCGCAGCAAATCGAGAGAAAAGAAATCATATAGAAAAACTCGAAGTAAGAGGTTTGTTTAGAGCAGTGTCCAATTGACGTGAAAACTGTCTAATATGAATGGAAGTGACCAATTTGAAGTGAAAATGGTGGTGAATACCTCACACTATTTCGCAGAGCCCAATGGAAAGGAGCGTTTAGGTATCCAGACGGGAACCAAACTTGGATCCGATTCCAAGAAACGGCGCGTTCTGCCTGTTGCGTATTACGCGTGTCAATTCTCTGGCATGACGCAGTGAGTTCAGAGGACTGTAGCGCTTTTAATGTAGACGTTACAAGAAGAAAGGTGGGTGTTCCACACTATTCACCCCTGACAACGACCTCAGATGGAACGCAACAGATTGGATCGTCGCCGCTCGAGACGTCTACGGCGATTTACGTGTGGTTAACACGAGGAAAGCGAACGGTGTGTCGTTGTGACAAGGCGCGCGGAACCGGTCGAGTACGCGACGCCTTTTCGCTTTCAACGATTGGAAATCCGCAAAAACGAGCGGGAGACCGAGCTCACCTCATTCCGCGACATCACTCACAATGAACTACGGTAGCCGGTTCGAGATGAAGCAATGTCGGTGCTGTTACAGGTTTGAGAAGCTCCTGAACCGTAGCTGGCAGAAGGAAATTATGGCCAGAAAAAGGTGGTACAACAACGAAGGTCGATCGCCGCTGAGCTGTACGATCTTTATCAAGCTACGGTAGGCGACAGGCGATGGGTGTGGGAACTGTAGAGAAGAGACAGACTAGGGAGGGTTAGGTCTGAAGAGTTTCAGAAACAACTCAACTGCTAGCAAGGTTTCCCACGGATGTTCTCAATCCTACGACTGCGAGGAGAAAAGGGTTCGTGTCGCGCTGAGCCGGCCCGCAGCCGGTCGGCGCTTTTTTCTTCTGTTTGAAGTGCACTTAACCGCTCATCTCCTGGCGGTCAGTGCCAGCTTAGCGCACGTTTTTTCGTGCCACTTGAACGAAATGTGGATCTATAGCGGCTGAGGGTGTCTATCTGCTGGCTCAGTGGATTAGAATAAAGGGACACAGATCTGTGCTAGTCAAATTATCTGGGATGCGCCGTGCACATGACGTCGTCATTAATCACTGGTCATTGCCTTTCTGGATTAAATATTGACGCCTTCTTACATTTTACTTATTTAAACGGAGTATGTTTTACATAGCTTGAATAGTCTGTTCGACCTTTTTTTACACAGCTCTATTCCGCGTAGTGAATGGATATGGCGTAGTGGCAATGGAGAGTTCATGTTCAATTATTTTCACGACCACAACTGCCGTTACCCATTTATTTTATTTTTAATTTTAATTTGGCACACAATCTGTGAAAAAGAATGAATAAATAATTTTAAGGACAGAAGAAATACGCGACAGGATTGTTAAACAGGCAGATGCTTCAACGTAGTAAGCACCCAGTCACCTATTCCTTTTGCTCGTTAATGCAACACATGTCTGTTCTGTGGACAGCACTAGTAAGCTTGGACCGATTCGCGGGTGAGTAGATGGATTGCATCGCAGTGATTCGCTTCTAGCTTAACCTCAGTAGGGGCTGTAAGGAAAGTCTAGTAAGTCAACTCTTCCTCTCGCCGAAGCTAATCTACCAAGCGTTTATCGCTCAAAAATATCGCAGAGGAAGGAAGGTGATAGCTTTAGAGATCGAGTGACTGTGAAAATGGAGAAAGCGAATGCGAGCAGTGCTGTTGTATATTGCTGTATATTTGAACCAAAGGGAAAAAAGGTAATGTGGCGGCACAAAGCAGGTATGCACATATATCCGAGTGTAAGAAGAGGATAAAGGATAAAGGACGATGTTACTCAATCCCTTTTGGGATGCGCCACGCATTCTACTTCTAGAGGATGCCATTGAGGCGATTTGAATGCCCATACAATGTCTTGAGGTGGCCAGCCGATGAACAAGTGAGTGCTTTATCTTCCCAAACAGGTCCGGTACCTGCTCACACACCTCAGAGGGATGGAAGGCCTGGTTGGCCTAGGCGAGAAATCCGAACCAGGAACCTGGTATCGGGTGCAGACGACAGTGAGCGCCTCCTCCGACTGCGCTACATGCGTCCTTTAAGAAGAGGAAATGGCAACAAAATCCTTTATGCCATAAAGATGGGGGTAAAACGCTAGAAGTTGAATGCATGGCGCATCCGGACGCCCTAGTCATGAAAAACTAAAGGAAACTGTTGGATAGCCAGCGAAGTGAGATTTTTCTTTTATCACATTTGTTTAAGCCTGGAGCGGCTGGTAGAAAGGCTATATATAGTTACAGGATGTTCTGCTCAATCAAAACTCTTGCGCTAGGCGGGACTCGAACCCGCACCACATCTCCTTCCTGGGCAGCGATGCTATACCTTACACCACACCACAGGCATTGGACTTGTTAGTCTGAGGGGACTTTTTTAAAATATTATCAGCCGGTGAAGAAACCTCATAACGATAATTGAGAACATGTCGCGAAGCTGAACAGCATTAGGAGCTGGGAGCGCGCCAGCCAATCATTACCTGTCAGAGTATCGTACAAACACATGCCAACCAATCAGGATACGTACACGCCCTCTTTTAATGGGACGCTTCGATGTGGCCTAATTGGCTGGCGCATTCGCACCTCCCTCCTAATGCTGCCCACCTTCACAACATGTGCCCATAGTTGTAAGAATAGGTTTAGCTGTTAGCTGGCTTAGAAAACAAGAGTAGGTTTAAATGGACTTAAGGAGAAGATCGAAATAATATCCGAAAAGGCTAGTAGACCTTCAGAGAATTTTAATGTTTAACGATAACCACGTCGGCCTAAAAAGTAAACAATAATGGTGGTTCTGTCCTAAGACGAAGCGAAATTTTTACGGGTCGCTACAGATGGAGCCACAATAGAAGACCTACATAGAAGGGGAACCTTTTTGAGTTTTGAGACACCTCTGCGCGGTACGTGGGAATGTGGACGAGAAGCCAGGAAAAACTACGTTGTGGCACCACGACACCTGCATAAGTTAGTGTATGTCCAAATTGGCTAGATAAAGATCTTCGAGTTTAAATTCAAACGGTTTTTCGTAGGTGTCCTTACAAGGAAAGGTTCCCAACTCATGGTGAGCTTTTGCGATGCTACTTTGGCAGGATGTAGGGCCCTGTGAGAGGAGTCCAGAGCCATGGTCAGTCTTTGCTGAACGCTTTTTTTAGGGACCTGAAAGAGAGGTGTGAAGACGTGTGCGCAACACTCATCAACCTCTACGGCACCGCACCAGATGTGCCTCGGTGGCGTAGTTGGTAGGAGGGACGCCTCATAGGAGCACATCGCGGGGTTTTAAGTTCGAGTCCGCGCACTGCTGAAATTTTTGCACATATTAGTTTGTTGTTATTACTCTTTCTCATGACCACAGGAATCAATTTTAAGCCATTATTCAACAAACCAAGGCTGTCTATTTGTGCCTTCATATGTGCTAGTTTCTCAACTATTCATATCTGTCTCACCACCATATCATACCGTATCACCAATGATACCGTAATTGCACACAAATACGCTTATGTTGAAAGTAGATAACTGGTACAAAATGTTATTCAAGAGGTATCACCCGTTACTTTTCTTTTGATTGCAGAGTATAATAAAGTGCATTGAAGAGTTTTGAATGTTTATTATTTCTCTTAAAGCGGTTCGTTTAAGCCAGAGTATAAGCCAGACCCACCGACAGTTCTGCGCTAGAGGTTTCCGCCATGTCTGTAATACGCGCGGATGGCAGCTGGTTACGCTGATGTTCACCCAGGACCCTTCTCTACACCCACAGATTACGCGTTCAACGATGAAGAAGTGGTCATTCCTTGCCAGGGAGAAGTTTGTTCATCACTGGCTTTTGGTAGATGCTGCTGGTGTGACAAGCGCTTGTGTTTTACTTGTTTTATAGTTTTGTACCATAGCTAGTGAGCGCGTGTAGCGCAGTCGGAGGAGGCGCGACTGTCGCGTGCACCCGATACCAGGTTCCTGGTTCGGATATCCCGCCCAGGCCAACCAAGCCCTCCATCCCTCCGGGGTCGGTGAATTGGTACCAGACGTATCTGGGAAGGATAAAGCGCTGACCTGTTCATCGGTTGGCCACCGAAAGTCATCGTATGGCCAAATACGCATTCAAATCGCCTCTACGACATCCCGTAGAAGTAGAATGCGCTGGCACATCCCAGAAGGGATGGAGTAACGCCGTCCTTTATCCTTTATCCTATTACCATAGCTGGTGACTAAAAGGGAAGAGTAATAAGACGTTTTATTTCCAGAGAAACTATGTGACGCAGGTACGCGTCGTTGAAAAACTAGCACATCTCATGGCGCAAATAGACAGCCTTGGTTTGCTGTAAGCATTGATGGTCTAAAATTGACTCCTGCGATCATGAGAAAACGTAATAACAACAAACTAATATGTACAAAAATATTGGCAGCACTCGGACTCCAACCGAAAAGTCCGCAGCCGGTGTGCTCCTACCAGATGGCACTCCTACCGACTGCGCCACCGAGGCACATCTGGCGGGTGCCGTAGAGGCTGATGAGTGTTGCGCACACGTATTCACACCTCTTTTTCAGGTCTTTAAAAAAGCGTTCAGCAAAAACTGACTGTGGTTCTGGACTCCGCTCACAGGGCCCTACATCCAGTCAGCAGCGTCGCAAAAGCTCACCGTTAGTTGGGAACCTTTACTTGTTAGTTGAAAAATGAACAGACGTTGGTAGTGGGGAGAAACCGGAGTTCGTAATTTGTTTTAGAATTGCGTCTGAAACCCCCAAAACTCCTTTTATCATCACTGAGGCGGTTGTGAGCTGGGTGGTAACTAGACCTACGTAGTCCTCGTTGGAAGGTGGAGCGTATTTTTACGCGATGTCAAGCTGAGCTATTCTGGCACACGATTCGAACGAGCAGAGTTTGAGACAAGACACTGACTATAAGACATGGACAGTTAAAGAATGACAGCGGTGATACTAGCTGGCTCGTAACGTCAAGGCGGTTGTTATAAGGAAGCTTATTTAGAAGAGTTACAGCTTGATTTTATGGCAATTAGTAGGAACGAAAAACACTTATTGAGTCGAAAATAGGTAAAAAAAGTTCAGCAAAGTAGTGCATCAAAAATTGGCGTTTTTTAAAAATTGACAAAAGTAGAACATAGAAATTATTGAATCAAAATATGATACATAGTCAGTTAGCACAAAAGATTACATCTGACGCTGGCTCTTTAAAAATTAGCTAACGTGGTTTCTTCGGCGCTTTTCTTGAATGAAAAATGCTTTTTTTGAAAGCGATTTTGCAGTCCGTTTGCTGAAAAGAAGATGAAGGATAGGAAGAATATTTACTAGCGAAAGCGTGATGCAGCATAGCGTTTGTACAAAAACGTAGCTACCGAACTCTCAAACTTTGAACAAGTTCAAGTCGACGTCCTTCATGAAGCGGCTAATCAAACAGGGAGGTCGTGGATGGAGAGAAAGAGATTTTGCTGGTGTATTACCATATCACAGCATGTAATTCCATTACAGCCATAAACTGACCACCCAAGCAGAGCGAATCCAACTCTAAGAACGTCTGGAGGAGCCGCTGTACGTGCTGGAGAGGTGTGCGACTGAGAAGTGTGAGCTTTCGCTTGCAGAAACAATGATTAATCGCTGACAGCGGGTGTCCGCGGCGGCCGCTTGAAAAGAACACAACCCGTCGCGAGAGAAAAAACTGGGCGACCCGGCCAACACGAACACATATACGAGCGGAGGTGTTGACGGAGAGGGGACAAGGTGCGGCTGGTGAGAATGGGTCTACCACGACTACATGCTTCGTGAAATTAAAGGTGGTTAAATAAAAAATTAATTAATTAAAATTAATTAAGTAAAAAAAATTAAAATCACAATTAAAAAATAATTTTATGAAGAGAATTATATTTTAAAAATATAAAGTAAGTTGAAATAAAATATAAAAAATATTTTTTTAATTTTAAAAACTATATTTAAAAATGATGGAGTTTTCAAAAAGGAAAACAAAATGAAATAAATAAATAAACACGGTTATACATGAACAAATACTTATTAACATTAGTTTTTGCCAAGTATAACGTATTATACAGTTTTAAATTTTCACATCTGATATTAAATGATGATTATTAAGTTAATTGTTTTATTTTGTTTTGTTAATTAAGTGTGTTAGAACATGGGCTGTTAACCTTATTTTGGTTTGTAAAATTTAGTTGTTGGTACATAAGTTAAAACACATACAAATATACCACCTAATATTGTATTAGGTTGTCCCATAAGTTCCCGCCGTTTTTTTCAACGATTCACTGCAGATTTTTCCGGCGATCTCTTGCATAGCGCTGCATAGCTTTCGAAAGAAAATGATTTTCTCTATCAGAGCAAGTATTGCATTTCTTTTTCAACCTGAATTTTGTCAATTTTTAGATCGTTGAAGTGAAAAGTGAAAAAGTGAAAAAGCAGCCATTTGCGCACTTGTTCTCTCCGCCTAGGTTTGTAATTTTTTGCGCAGTTTTTTATAGCGTTTGGAAGACAACGTTCTGTACTACAAGAATATGTGTTAGTTCTGCTTGCTCACGTGCCCTTTATTAATTTTTAGGCCATCAAATTGGGACGTCCGACTTTCCCATCCGAATTTTTACAAAAACTCCGGTTCTGTGGTTGGACTTTTTTGCTTGGTGTTATATGTCGTTTGGAAGAGGATGTCTTGCTCAATCAGAATTTGTGTCGCGTTTATTGGCTCACGCTGATTTCTGTCGAATATCAACAACTGAAGAAGGACAAGGAGTTGTTGGTGAAGACGATTTTTCTCTTTTTGGCGTTTTGTTGACATTCAATAGAAATCAATAAACGCG
The DNA here is from genome assembly GCA_947396885.1 of Heligmosomoides polygyrus polygyrus. NCBI lineage: Eukaryota > Metazoa > Nematoda > Chromadorea > Rhabditida > Heligmosomidae > Heligmosomoides > Heligmosomoides polygyrus. The sequence continues at coordinate 92,101,239 of OX377204.1, read as the reverse complement.
ACACAAATTCTTATAGAGCAAAACATTCTCTTTCGAATGACATATAACTCCAACCCAAAAAGTCCAACCACAGAGCAGGAGCTGTCGGCAAAAATAACCATCCTCCTTCGGACGTCCCAATTTGATGACCTAAAAATCAATAAAGGACAAATGGGCAATAACACTAACACATATTCTTGTACCAGGCTGTCCAATAATTCTTGTTCCGAAAATTTCCCCATTTTTAATTTTTTTAACTTTATTGAAAAACAAGTCTAATCAACAATATAACAACCACAGTTATCCACAACAGTGGCCCATCGATTGGGCAGGTCGCCGATGCCCTTCGCCCAGAACTCCGGGGGCTGCGACTCGAAGGAGTCCGCGATGTCGGATTTGAGGTTGTCGTAGTTGGTGAATTTTCTGCCGGCCAAATGGTGCTTCAGCGGGCGGAACAAGAGGTAGGCGGAGGGGGTGAGCTCCGGGGAATACGGCGGATGGGCAACCGTCTCCCAGCCGAGCGTCGCCAACTTCTGCTGGGTGTCCTTCGCCACGTGGGGCGCGCGTTGTCGTGCAGCAGGTGGACCGAGGCCCGTCGGGGACGCTTTTCTCGGATGGCGGCGGCTAGTTTCTCGAGCTGATCGGTGTAGATGGAGGCGGTGACCGTCCTGCCTTGCGGGAGCAGCTCGAAGTACAGCATGCTCTTGGCGTCCCACCAGCAGTAGAGCATGATCTTCAGCGGGTGCAGGTCGGCTTTCGGCATCGTCGGCGGCTCTTCTCCGCGCGGGACCCAGACGGCACGGCGGGCGACGTTGTCGTAGAGGACCCAGCTCTCATCAAGAGTGACCAGGTCTTCGAGAAACTCCTTGCGATGCGGACGACACTCGTAGTACACGAACGTACGAATTCGACCTTGGTCCATTTTAGCTTGTACTGGTAGCTAGACGCAGCGGCTGCGCCTTATATACCCTAGCGTGGAACTCTGGAGAACCTTCTACAAGGTTTTTACACTTGCCTGATATTATAACTACTAAGGAATACTAAGGAAAATTATAGAATTCTGAAAATTTTCGGACAGGAATTATTGAACAGCCTGGTAGTACAGCACATTGTCTTGCAAACGCTATAAAAAACTGCGCAAAAAATTACAAACCTAAGCGGAGAGAACAAGTGCGCAAATGGCTGCTTTTTCACTTTTTCACTTTTCACTTCAACGACCTAAAAATTGACAAAATTCATGATGAAAAAAGAAATGTAATACATCTTCTGATAGAGCAAATCATTCTCTTTCGAAGGCTGTACAGCGCTATGCAAGAGACCGCCGGCGAAATCTGCAGGGAATCGTTGAAAAAAACGGCGGGAACTTATGGGACAACCTAATACTAACAACTAAATTAATTAGTTACCTTCTTCACTGATGAGTTTCGGGGTAACTAATTATAATCATGTTCCGTATGAAGATTGAGGCTAAACAAAGCATGTCTAAGTTATTGTTAACTGTCGCTGTCTTGGATGATGTTGTTGTCCTTTGTTCAAGATTGTAAGGTGTATTGTATTCTATGTTATTGAAGAGGTATGAAAATAATAATTTTAATTTTAATCCTACTATATATAATTGGCTAATATCACGTGTCCGTCACGGGAGGGGGCACTGAAGCCAAGGGATGCCTACGATAGTGCGACGTATGCCAGCCGGGTTCTATTTCAGCTTAACCATGGGCGATTGCTGGCGAACTACATCCTTGGCGGCGCATCGTCCAAGTCTACGATATATTCAGCGGGCAACATGTCACAGTATGAAGGGAACTAAATGCGGATCGTAGAGATTCAGAAAACGTGCTTTAACGCGAGTTAGGGTTCAAAAGACTTGCTGAAGACGTTCAACTTGCATAGTGATCCCGAATAAGGGGAACCAGTAGGAGGGGGACCAGTGAAGAGGGATCAGCAAAGGGATACCACAAGAGGGGGAATAAGGGGACCAGTATATCCTTCAATATCGTCCAATGTCCGTAGGGATCTAGAATACGTCCGAAGACGTCGTCCAACGTTCGCAGGCGTCCAACTTGCATTGGGATTCCGAGTAAGGGGGACCACTAGGAGGGATCATTGAAGAGATCAGCAGAGGACCACTGGGGGTGGGGAGGGGGATAAGGAAGGACCAGCATTTTCTCTCAATATCGTCCAATGTACGTCGCGTTTCTGAAGATGGGTCACATAAGTCGTGTCACGTGTGTCGTGGTGCAGAAGTGTCATAGACGTCGCGACGACGTGGTGATACGTGAGTCGGGACTCAGTGTCACATGTGCGTGCTTGACTCTCACTCCGTTTCTTTGCCAACATTTAGGTAGAGAAGTATTATGTTTTTGCGGATTAAGCACTTCGGATTGGGACTCTCATGACCTGTTACTCGCCACGTAGGGAACGGGCAGTTTGGAGAATAAATCGTATACATGCGAATGAAGGCGGATGGGCCTCATAGGAGCGGATAAGATTCTGCCCTACCATATCCGGCTGCACTAAGCTGTATATTAAAACCGGTTTTCACGTAATAAAAGCAAGGATGCCTAAAGGAGAATGAAGGAATAATGGGATTGTTCTATTCTCGGGGTTTGGGGGCGAATCCCCCAACCAAACGTTTGGCGGCCGCTAGGCCGCTGATATATATATATATATATATATATATATATATATATAATAATTATCTAAATAATTTCGCGTGTAGATTTACACCTAATTCTATTAAGACCCCTAAGGCTTTCCGATATACCTTCGAGCATAAGGCAACCAACTGAAACTGACGGAAGTCCGGAGTTTTCATTAGGATAAAGGATTAAGGACCGCCTCACTCGATCCACTTTTGGGATGCGCCATGCATTCTACTTAAACATGACGTTGTGGAGGCGATTTGAATGCATATTTGTCCACACAATGACTTGCAATGGCCAACCGATGGACAACTTCCCAGACAAGTCCGGTACCAATTCACCGAACCTGGATGGATGCAATGCTTGAGTGGCCTGACGGGAGGTATCAGGTGCAGGTGTATTTACCTTACTGTCTGGTTAGGTTATTTCTGAAGAAAGAGGCAGTGTCGAGACATAAGAAATAAAAAGAATCTAAAAAACCATAATAACAGCCGAATAAAGCGCTGCACCAAGACTATACCGAGATTTACAGTTGGTCGGGGAAACTACATCGTCGGACATTTTAGGAGGTCTTGAGAAGCAATTCGGGTACATGTCGCAAAGGCGCACAGCATTTTGATGTGGGAACGCGCCAGCCAATCATAACCAAGCACAGCATTAACCATACGTAGGCCAGGTAGTCAGGGTACCGACCGCACACACGCTCTCTGAATGGGACGCCCGTTGATGCCGCCTGATTGGCTGGCGTGTTCCCATCCCCTATGCGGTGCGCATTCCAGACATGTACCTCAGCTCGTGATGTTTTAAGCTTTTAAGAAAACATATGACTCTAATGATACAGAATACGTGAACAACTATCAAAGCTACTGTCAAAATGAGCAAGCGAATCTAAGCATGAATACTGTAAGAAGACTTGGAAGTTAAATTCAAAGTATACAACCACAGTGCCGTCAAAGAGTTGAATGTTAAAGAATCTGAGGAAGATGCTATAGCAGGGAAACGTCAGTCAGAGCGCTCATATGTAGCTGTTCCATCTGTGCAAAAGAACAGAACATAAGTTCGGCGGCGATAAATCATGCGGGTGTGAGAACTAGTTGGAAACAAAAGCGCAGCAGAGGCCACCGAGCTGTTGGAATTCGTTCCGAATCAGGTTCCGAACAGACGGCCGGCGTGGCGGCGGCGATCGAACAGTTAGCCGATCACCAGAATAATTGCTGTAGCAACGTTCTTCTTCCGTAGAAGCTGTAAGAAGAGCTGTTAGGAAGGAACCTGCTGTCTCAAAGAACATATAGGACAGCTGTCATACGCGCACGCCTACTTCTGAGCGATACCATCAAGGTATTTTTATCACGTTTTTTGGGCGCGTGGTAGCGCAGTCGGAGAAGGTGCCGATTGTCGGGTGATTCGATTCGGTTCAAGGTTCCTGGCTCGAGTTTCCCACCTAGACTAACCAAGACTTCCATCTCTTGTGAGTCCATGAATTCATGGCAGATTTGATCTAGGGAGACTAAATGATTTGTGGATAAGCATCTGAATACATTGTGGACGGTTCTATCTGCCTATGCGGAAAGCTCCCATTCAGTCAAATCAGATGTACATCGTAGATCCAGCGACAGCTCTGATGTCTGTCTACGCTAGTCGACAGCCACACGGCGGTGTCGGACGTCTCGCCTCACAGGTGTTCGTTTGACGGATTCGCTTGTCGGTGAAATGACCGGCCGACCTGCGAACGATCGTGGCGGCCGACGCCGGCCGCTGTCCGTGTCACTCTATTTGTAGGCGCGACACAGGGCCCGTTGTATAGTCGACTGCAGCTGATTTATTCGCGCCGGAGTACACTATGCCTCAAAAAACGCAGGTCCTGGTCTCCTTAAGAGTTACACAGGAAGGGGGAGGCTGCCGAGAGCAGAGCGACTGAGACAGGCATCGCGTAAGTGATAAATGGCATCGTGAGGCATTTTGAAGTACACTCGCATGCCCTCGAGGTCATCCTATTCAATTGGACGGAACGGTGAAGAATGGTTTTACCAGCCTTTTGGGATGCGCCATGCGTTCTACTGCCATCTGGTGACTACCTGTTGGTCCGGTATCACATGAAGGGGAGAGTGATTCAAGGAGCTGTCCACTTCATGAAGCATGAAGCTGAACATAACGCGCATCAGTTGGGTACCACCTTGCTCCACCCACGACTGGCACTACCCACTTGCTAGGGGTGGAAGTCCATTTTTTCGAGAACGAATAGTGTCGAAGTAACCCTTATTTAATGTGCAGTGTACCTTATTAGTGCCTAGCTATATACACGCCTCTAGGCATCATTCTAAAACCTGAATTGCATAATTCGATGTGAACCAAAGTGATTTAAAGATCCACAGCCGGGATGATTCGTTGCTTTCTTTCCAAACCAACTCAAACCACTATCAGTCATTTTCCTATGAGACATATATTAGGGTGGGCCAAAAGTAATTAGACAAATTCAGCAAATTTCTTTATCTCTTTATAACTCAATTACAACTCAACGGTGCTGAGGAGTGTATTCGCCATTAAGGTCAGTGACCTTGCTGCCATCGCTCAGCCAACTTCCTGATCCCATCCTTTCGGAACTGCTTGGGCCTGGTGTTGATCAACTGCTCGATATGGTTGTCAAGAACTGCTTAGGTTCTTGTGTCCCTTCCGACCATGAAGTCCTGTAGGCTCAAGAAGTGGTGGTAGTCGCATGGAGAGATGTCCGGCGAATACGGTGGGTGAGGCATGTGAACGTAGCCCAACTGGGCAAGCTTATCCGTGGTTACTTGTTCCCGATGGGGTGCGGCGTTGTCCAAGAGGAGGACCTTCTTGAAGCGCTGAGACCGAATAAGTGCTAGCAGAAGGTCGATCTCTTCTACTTCGTTCACCATGGCCTTGGAGTCCATCATCGTGCTTTTGGAAAACAGCTTCCAGTATACCGATCCATGGGCGCAGACTCAAAAGCTCAGAAGGTGCTTCTCGAGGTGAAGGTAACCCGCCGAACGAAGGTCGGTAACAGGTCACCAGGCCTCAGCCAGACTCGCTGCTTAGCAGTGTTGAGGTAGAAGACGTACTTCTCATCCTGCGTGAATATTGAGCCCAAGCTGCTCGGGGTTGGGAATTGGGCGAGATTTGCGCGACACAGGTCGACTAGTCGGACCGGGGTTTCGGCATCAGACAGGCTGGGGTTTTTGGCATGCTTCTGGAAAGGGCGGAAGTGGTAACTTCTCAGATGGGCTTCAGTTAGTAGCATACAAACATACAAATACGAGAAGCACGAAACCGGACTCGAGTCACAACATGTATGGGCACGCTATGGAGAGTCATTACTTTTGCTCCCCCCCCCCCCCTAATAGAGAACCCCCCGAAACGTGGTCACCAGTAAACCTCGACGTCATAATCGCATCAATCGAACAGACAAAATGATGCTCAGGAAACCGTCAATTTGGAAATGAAACTGGTAAATCTGAAGCCTATGAAGGATAGTGATTGTATACTTCGGATCTATCCTAGTGGGGACGGGGGCACTCCATCAAGTCTCTTCTTAACGCTGCGGAAAGACATTTCACTGAAATTTCCTAATCGGGGGGAAGTCATCCTATTCGTGTTCGTTCCGCTTCCCTAACAGGGCCACCCTCCGACTAGGATAGCCCCTGTAGTTCTTGCATGACGGTCACCGTCAGCACACGCTTCAAAGATCGTCATCTAAAAGTGGGAAGGCCCTAAATCAAAGATCATCGCCATGCAACATATTCACCAAACCTAGCGCCAAACGAGTGTTTTTGATAAGCATTCGGATGCCTTCATTCAGAAAAGAATGCTTGTGAAGCAAAAAAAAATCTCGAACTCAAATCCGGTGATTTCATAAGCCATAATTCATCAGATTGCTAAGCTAATACTATCTCTTAATGCAATCTCTTCAAATTGACAGAGGAGTGCCGTATAAAACCTTTTTAGTTGCAGTGAAGAGCTGTTTTCTGAGCTGAGTTTTATTTTTTATAAATAAAACCTTCGAAAAGTTTCAGAACTTTTCTTACGGCCTAACTCTTTAGAACTTAAAGAAGCAGTCGCTGTGATATTTTTGCTATAAAAAAAGCTAGCATCAGTTAGTAAGACTAGCGTAAACACTGGCGGGTACAAGTCCACCAAAGGGTGGATTCGACACAGAACTGACGACGGTGACGGCGACGGCGACGAGGGCAGCAGCCTTCTGAACTGCGACACGTGTGGCAAATGATTAATGAACCGTGTATCGCCGGAAATTCCCACACCAATAGATCAGTTCAACAGGTGCAGATCATTCATGGGCTGGAGTTGATCTCTATGGAAGTAAGTATACTGGTACCGACAGTTGAAGGACTCGTCAGCTTCAATGCTTCAAATAGTACATCGTCCGCTGCTTGAAGCAGTGCTTCAAACGAGGTCTGAGCGTGTTCTTCTACGAAGATGCGCTCAGCAGATGACAGTTGGTTGGTGGTACCGACTCGGGGAATCTCATGGTGAGCAGCTATTCTACACGACCTTCAAGTAAGGAACTAATCAGAGTTCCTTTACCAGTGTTACGTGACCAAGATAGTCGGTATTGACAGGAGAGGGGTAGATTTTTGACCCTTGAATACCTTACTTACCCATTTCCTGCAAGAAGTTTTGGCTCCTTTGGCCGCAGATGAATTTGATATGTTTGTATCTGCCCATACTTTGAGGCTGAAGAGTTTCGAGTAGTGGTAACACTGACCAAATCGTTTTTTGATCTCATAGAAAGGCGAGTTTTAGTAGAACAAACGGAAATCGCGTTTTGCCTGGAAGTCGCTTGCGGAAGGATTTCATACTGACTACTTTTCAAAAACTTCACAAAGCAGTTTCCAGCCTTTTTCTTGATAGATCCGTATTGAAAGTTTAAAAACCCTGAGCTCCACGTCCAGACCTTCCAAGACGAGGTGAAGTCGAAATGTCGAGCCCTATGACAAAGAAATCAAATGTGTCACCTGAATCATCTGTCGTCCCGTTGATCATTGAGTTGCTCGAGGGGACGCCAGCAGCGTCTCCATTCGTCCCTTTCGCGTGCCAGAATGCTCCAATGGATCCTGCTCGCTCGTGGGGCACGAAGAGCGTCATATCGTAAATAGGTACCGATTTCACTATCCAACGATAAGGAGAAAGCATCATGAAAAGGCGTTTAATTCTATATTCAATCGTGAAGCTCGGTGGCTACAAATGCCGAGCCTATTAGAAGCACCAAACATTTTTGTTTTCGTGAAAGGTTGAAGAAGGTAGATTTACTTTCAAAGCTGCATATCTGTGACATAACCTAGAGGCTGCATTTGTTTAATTTCGTTTTAATTTTTTGGCTTGTGGTTACTAAATCACTCTTTTTCAGTTAGTTTCGCTTATAAAGGATAAAGGACGGCGTTACTCAATCCCTTCTGGGATGCGCCAGCGCATTCTACTTCTACGGGATGTCGTGGAGGCGACATGAATGCGTATTTGGCCATAGAATGACTTGCTGTAACCAGTCGATGAACAAGTCAGAGCTTTATCCTTCCCAGACATGTCTGGTACTTACTCACCGACCCCGGAGGGATGGAAGGCTTGGTTGGCCGGGGAGGGAAATCCGAGCCAGGAACCTGCTGTCGGGTGCACGCGATAGTCGCGCCTCCTCCGACTGCGCTACACGCGCCCATTTTCAACTGATTTTGCTTTTTCTCCTTACTTATGCCTTGTTTCCTCCCAATTGTTTTGTTTAACTTGGTTCCGTTCACTGTTCACCTCGTTGAATCAACGACGCTTCACGCACCTTCTTGTGATACCCCCAGAGCAGCCGTTGGATGGGATTTGGTGGAGTTGGCGGACCTACTAAGCTGGTATCCGGAGCCGATCTCCTTCATACGACTTGCAGTGTTGGCGGGCCACTGCTCTTCTTCACCAATTTACCTTTCTTATTAACCCAATTATTTCTGTTGGTGCTTTGTAATTCTTCTTCTGTTTTGTTTTGCTTCTCTTTCTTCCTTCCTAGAAGTTTTGTCATTCATACCGAAAATCAGTTATGATGGCTGTACTTGTTCTTATTTGTAAAATTTCTTTTGTGTTTTTTGGCGTTCTTTTGTGTTAGTTGTCTAATTTACTGTGTCCGTGCTAGAAGCGCATTATGTTGTGCAAATCACCTATATCACCTTCTCACCTGTCGTCCCGTTGATCATCGACTTGCTCGAGCGGGCGCCAGCAGCGTCTCCATTCGTCCCTGTCTTGTGCCAGAGTGGTCCAATGGATCCTCCTTGCTCGAGAGACACGAAGAGCGTCATATAGGTCGTTCAGGGCTTTCACGAAGAAGACCGACCAACGCGTTGGTGGGCGGCCCGGTGTTCTCTTGACATCCCGCGGAATCCAGTCGGTAACGGCTCTCGTCCAACGAGTGTCTGCGAAGCACATTACGTAGCCGGCTCACCTAATTTTCGACAACTTGGCCCACGCGACAGCGTCTCTGATCTTCGAACGTCGGCGAAGCTCGGAACTCCGGAGGCCTTCCCTCACTTGCGTGAGTCGTGTCACTCCGAGCATCGTCCTCTCGATTCCACGCTGCGCCGCGACGCTGATCGCGTGTTCATCCTGCTTTCGTATAGCCCAGGTCTCTGAGGCGTATGTCAGAGCAGGAAGAACGGTAGAGTCGATTAGGTAAGCAAGGAGTCGGGCGTTCTTCGTCTCCTTCGCGACTTCTCCGACGCCCTTGAAAGCTCCCCAAGTTCCTGCTCAGCTCCGGCGCCATATTGACTTCGCGACCCAGATAGACGTAGCTGGAGCATTCGGAGATGTTCGTTCCGTTGAGCGCGAATGGGGCATCAGAAACTTGTCCGTTCCTCATGAACATCGTCTTCGTAAGATATAGCTGCACTCCAACGTTCCCACACACGATTGAAGTCGGCCAGCATTCGCTCCGCCTGGCTGATGCTTGGTGTTATGAGCACGATGTCGTCAGCGAAGCGAAGATGGTGCAGCTGCCGGTCGTCGACCTTCACTCCCTTCCCATTGTTGTTCGCGCATGACGTTTTCGAGGGTGGCACTGAAGAGCTTCGGGGATATAGTATCCCTTTGGCAAACCCCTCTCTTTACGTCGATGACGACGTCGTTGTAGAATGACGAAATCTTGATCATAAATCCAGTGTACCGAGATATTCGTTCCACTGAGCGAGAATAGGGCGTCAGAAACTTGAGAAAGAATGACAGAAAACACGCTAGCTATTTCGCTAAAACGTTCTCAACTAGCATGTTGGCCCAGAAGATCGAATTGCAGTCGTAGAATAGTTGGCTAGTTCTATACCACCCGAACCTACAGCAACACAATTCCGAACTTTGAGGCTGTTTTAGGCTGTAACTAGTGACTACCAGTGACTAAGAGTCAGAGTTTCTTTTAAGGATCATTCTTTCTTTCTTTCTATTCGCAGAATTTAATCCTCAATTCTAGAGATGCTGCTATCAAAGCTCTTTTTTGTATTCAACCACTTTCAGAGATGATTTGGAGCGTGTTTCAGTTGTGAATAAAAGGAGAAAATATGTTGTGAATAAAAGGAGAAAATATAAGTATAACTCTGCAAGGCAGTGTGGGGTGCGCGTAGCGCAGTCGGAGGAGGTGCTGGCTGTCGCGTGCACCCGATACCAAGTACCTGGTTCGCATTTCCCGCCTAAGCCAACCAAGCCTTCCATCCCTCCAGGGTCGGTGAGTTGGTTACAGACTTATCTGGGAAGGATAAAGCTTTGACTTGTTCATTGGCAGTCCACTGCAAGTCATTGTATAGTCAAATACGCATTCAAGTCGCCTCCACTCATTCCGTAGAAGTAGTATGCGTGGCAGATACGAGAAGGAATCGAGTGACGCCGTCCCTTATCCTTATTTATTTTAAGGCAGTGTTTATTTAAACTTTAGATACGTTTACATTGTGTCAAAAATCCTTTGCAACCTCTCTTGTCACCACACCGGCTGTCGCACTTGGTCTAGTGGGACAGTGAAAGGGAGAAAAGGAGGGGAGCAAATTGGCCAGACCGCTCATCGAACTGTCACTAGACTGCCCTGATAGCCCCGCATTCTGATTTCGTGGCCCAGTCGAGTCTCAGGCACCTGCCTGATAGGATACGGCATTGTGACTCATAGTGGTCACGACAGGAAGGGTCGCCCTTCAGAACGAATACTGGCCACGCTGGATATTTCGTTATTAGCATGCCTTGGCTTTTGTTTTTATTGCGGCTAGTATCTGATATTGCCCTTACTGAGATTTTGTTGCCTGAAATACACAAGGATAACTCCATAACTATTTATTATGAAGACGAAGCCGTGCTGTAGCCGTGTCGTGCTGTAGAACGGACGATGAATGCGTGTTCGTGGAAGCTCAAGAAGATATTGCAGAGGAGGATCGTCTGTCCGAATGACTCGACCGTTCTTTGGTTTACAAGGGAGATCAACGAACATCTCGTGACAATTTTCAAAGTGACCTATTGAGGGTTGTAGGGAGTTGTCTGAGAAGCACCGTAGTGGTTTTCAAATTTCCTATGAACACTTGTGTAGGTCAAAAATTGCAAAAAGCCGTATCATTTCAGTGCTTTATCGGCCCGATAAAGCAAACCAGACGTCTGGAACTGCCATGCCGTGATTAGAATCTAACCTGCAAAAGGTTTAGGGCTGCAACAGTAGCGGAATCGCAGCGAACTCAAAATTTGCTTGTTAGGGATACAGCAACCAAAGCGAAACATTGAGGTGTGCCGCTTACAATTCAGTAGGCAGCGGCTGGATGGCCGAGTGGGTGTGGGGGTGGACTTGCAGGAATATGGTCATGGGTTCCGATCCAGAGGTTGGTTTTCTGCATTGCTGGGCTTGCTCACTACTCTTTTGCCGATGTTATGTATCTTACACTCTTTAGTGTAGCGTACTGACGTTATAACCTTATTTTAACCCGTATGGTACGATTTAACAACGATGCTGCCTATTTTCCGCACCACTTTCTGCTAATCGAAGGTGTAGAGACTCAGATAAACGCAGGGGAGGACAGCAGTGGGAAAGCCGTACAAAAAAAAGGAAAATCGCTAGGCGAGAAGCGACAGTTGAATACAGGATCTCAGGGCGATTCCAGTCAATCGATAGTCTTCAGCGGAAGAAGCGAAGCTTTTCTGGGGTCCTGGAAAAAAAGGACCTGGGGCTCTATCGCAGGAGATCCGCTCCCTGTCCATAGCCGTGACGTCAGAGAGGAGACGCGCAGCGTAGGCTGCTAGGGCGAAGTCCTGTGTACGGGAGAACGGCGCAGATTCGAATTGGCGCTAGCGTTGCTGAGCGCATCGATCGCGCGCGAGCGGTCGGATACGTGATCGCGTGCCGCCGCCGTAGTGTGCGGTGGATTTTCATTATTTTCGTCTGTTTCTGTGGTTTTGTCGCTCAGTATTGTTTCATCACGAGATTTGCTTCTTCCCCGACGAGCTCGTATCGGGTTTTGGGTGAAGTTGGAAGATTCTGAAAAGACTTTTTTCGACTGTTTTTTCCTGAAGAGCCGATTTTTTTTGGATGAAGAGGGAAGTTCCTGTTTCTGCGGTTTTGTCGCCCACTTGGTTAGTAATATTCTCTGATTTCGACCACCGGACTATATTTCAATAAAAATAAAAAATAAACGCGCTCAGGTACTGGAGGCACCTCGGGGAGACCGACGAGCAGCGGGCAGCAGCGCATCAGGAACGAGTGACGGCGAAGGCGCTATGGGCCACAGAAATAAGGAGGGCGCTCCAAAGAGCCCTGTACGTACTAGCATTTTTTGAAAGACATTCTCCGTTTTCATATCTTATACTTGCAAACCTAATATTATTTTATTTAGAAATGACGTCCGCTGCTGCGGCCCGGACCCAGCGGCCGACATCCTTCTTCCGTCAGTGGTGAGCACCAGCGATTTCTCTGCTCATGCGTCACTTCTCTTGTGCTCTACGTCTTCATAACCTTTCCATTTTTTAGAAGCGACGCCGCTCGCCCGACCAGTCTGGATGCATGCGGTGCGCCATCGACTGCCAACCGGCGCCGGAAGCCACCTCGGATCGGGACGATGACCATCGGCAACATCTCCACCTCCTCGATCTCTACCTCCTCCCCACTACGGATCGTTACTCGACGCCGATCGAAGGAATACAAGCGGCTTGCTCATTGAACTATATTTGATTTCACATATCATTGTGCTTCTTATGTCATAATAACCTCAATACTAATACTCGTGTCATTACCATGAAATGAAGATGAATAAACAGATCTATACACACTTTCTGAGCACACATTTATTCATCATAACTAACACATTTGCGACTGCTGGACAACTTACAGCTAAAGATGGTAGGTAAGATTTAGGATAGCTAAGATTTAGGAATATTAAATAATAATAGTAATAGTAAGCAATAAATATAAATAGTAATAAATAATAATAGTAAGGAAATAATAATAAAAAGGAAGATAATAACGAATAATAGGAATTAGTAATGGCAAATAGTTCTGGGTAATAGGTATAAAAAATGATTAATATTAATTAATAATAACAAAATTTTTCATACTATTTCTTATTACATAATAAAAAGTAGTATGAAAAATTATGTTATCATTAATTAAATTATTCATTTTTTATATCTATTACCCAGAATTATTTTCCATTACTAATTCCTATTATTCTTATTATCTTCTTTTTTATTACTATTCCTTACCACTATTATTTATTACTATTTATATTTATCGCTTACTATAACTATTATTATTATTTAATATTAATATTAATTTTATTATTTATTATTGATTTTGTGGAGCGGATGCATTTTGGATCAAGGCGGGTCCGGCCGCTTTTCTATCGATGTCCTGCGCTAGTCCTCAACCTCTACGGGGCGAGTCCCCTATGACGCAGATGAGGACCAGCGCAGCGCTGATGGCGACTAGCGCAGTGAGTCGCGGGGATGCTCCCACCCTCCTGCGCTTGTGCTCCCGTGGAGACGAGGCAGTCCGGTGTTCTGGGGCAAGTCGAGATTTTCTACGGCCGAGGTCCCCTCGAATTATCTGAGGATTTGCACTCCCACGACTGTGCAGATCTGATTGAAAGCAGTTTTCGCCCATACTGCGTCTTGTAGGCTAATTGAGGCGCTGGTCACAAAACTGATAAGCGTTTTCACGTGAACACGTGATCCCGCATTTTCATGAGTGATCAAGGTTATCAGTATCAGCACATAGAATCTCCTTCTTAAGCTATGTGATCAGACTTACCCTCCAGTCTTCTACTTTGAGATGGAACGTAGTGCATGAAAATGGGTAATTTAGAAAAAGGAATGACAGATTCACGGTCAGCAGCTTAAATAGTAGGCGAGGAAAGGGCGAAATCACTGATAGTGATCCCGCCATCCCTACACACCCACAATAACCTAACCTGGTAGGCCGAATTTTCGAAAATGGAAACCGTTTTTGTGCTCAGCATCCAAAATAAGAGTACTGGGCGACGACGTTTTGAATTTTTTTTCGACTTCTCGACTTTTGGAGTCACAATAATATGCACAATCTTGAATGACCTTGTAATGCTCAGAAATTAACCTGCAAAAGCTATGGAGCCTTAATTATCAGAGTGGCTCTTAATTATTTGCTCGAAATTCAAACCGCCACTGTATTTTTGAAAATGGAGGGAAATCAATTATTAGGAGTTTTCTAGAAAGGGGGAAGTATGTAAAAAACCAAGCAAGGTGATACTGCAGCAGAGAGCGCTCGACAACTTCATATTTCTGCCAGAACAGTCCAACACATTGTGAAACAGTACAGAGAGGAGGGAACGGTGGAAGCGAGGAAGAGATCTGGCAGACCACGTACTGTGAACACTCTCCGCCTTCGAAAGGTCATCAAAAAGAGAATCGACCGGAACAATGGAGTTAACATGACTCGGATGGGCGTAGACTTTGGAGTTTCCCGCAGAACAATGCAGAAGATTGGCAAACAGGATCTTGGGCTTCACAGCTATCGTCTTTATCGCGGACAAGCCCTTACGGAAGCTGCCATGCAGATTAGATTGGAAAAATCCAAGTTGTTGCTAAAGGAGGTGCAGCAGGGCCGCTTGTCGAACGTCATCTGGAAGGACGAGAAGATTTTCATCATTTAAGTGGCACACAACTCACAGAATCAGCGTCAGTTGCTGTCTCCATCCAGAAACAGGTCTTCTCAACGTCATGTTCTCAACAGGACTCTTTTTCCGAAATCTGTAATGGCATGGACTGGTATTACCCTGGACAAGAAGACACCTCTGATTTTCGTCGACCGTTCAGTGAAAATCAACGCTGAAGTCTACCAAGAAAAGATTCTGCTCGATGTTCTTCTTCCCTGGGTTGCTGAAAAGTTTGTCAGTGGTCAATGCGTTCTCCAACAGGATTGGGCCCCTGTTCATTCTGCGAGATCACACTGGCAATCTGCGAGAGTCACTTCACTGGCTACTGGACGAAGGAAATCTGGCCACCTAACTCGCCTGATCTGAATTTGATGGATTTCGTTGTGTGGGGCTACTTGCAGCTGGAGGTCTCATCGAAGAGTCACTAAAGTTTGAACGCTCTCAAAGCTTCACTTCAGAAGGCTTGGGACGATATCGACGTCACCTTCCTGCGGCCCAAAGTGATGTCGGTGGAGAAGAGATGAGGGCCTGTATATTGCTGCAAAAGGAGCTCATTTCGAACATCTTCTTGATTGAATGGTTGTTAGGGATTGCTCTATATAGAAGTTGTCTCAGATAGTATAACTGTTGTTTTTGTTGAAGTTATTAGTAATAGACTACACGCAAATAATTAGGAGGCACCCTGTAGTTATATGTTAGAAATCTAAACAATTTGTTAGGTTTCCTCAAGGAGGCTGGATGGTACATTCGAGTGTATCTTCCACTGCAGGCTGGGCAGCGACTGGGAGGGAGTGTGGATAGCGATGCGGACTTACAGGAGAAGGGTATAGGGTTGGAATTCGGGACAGTATTTACGGACTGCTTTTCGTTCTTGTGAATGTAGAATGCCTTTTGAGCTCGGTCAGACACCGATTTCATTTTCTAACTCTGTTTTTAACCTCTGTGCTTGTCTTGAAGGTGTTTCTCATTTTAACCTCATTTATGAACATGATCGAGATGTTGTGTTCTTTAGAAAAAGTGTAGTATTTCTTGTGCCATATATGTATATGCAATATAAGCAACCTTTTAACCTTTTAACACGTTGACGACTGCGCCTTCTTCGCGTGTCTGGGCGTGGGACCAACCGATTTTTTGCGACATCGACAGCATGGCATGACATCATATCGTACGGTCCTACGCGACCACAAAATTCGTCTCTTGGTGGAAAGCGATGATGAGGATGAGGAGGTAGTCCAGGACGACGTTGATGAAGAGGACGATATCCTTGTACTACCAACTGACGACAATGATGGCTCAGAAAGTGAAGTAATAGAATCCGAAGCAGAAGATGAGGATAAGGAAGCTAGGAAGAGCAATTTTGGAACCCCTAATCGGTGGAACTTTACGATGGAGTTCGGCTTTTATGACGATGTGTTCCACTGCGTTAGGCCGATCGATTACTTCGATTATTTTTCAATGACGAATTGTTAGTTGAAGCCATTACTTGACGAGAAGCCCAATAAATCAGTAACCAAAACTTGTTTTTGTGGAGGACGCATTTTACAATAATGTCCAAAAATGAAACGCACATAACACAAAAAAGTTCCTCGGAAAGAACTGAATCGAACTAGAAAAGTAAATTACAAGGCTGTGGCCTGACATCATGTCACACGGTCCCACGCGGTCGAAAGGGTGAGGACTGACATCAGGCCACACGGTCTTCAACACGTTAAGGAATATCATACCAAAGGAAGTCTGCATCTGCAAGATTTAGATCAGCCTGGTACTCTGGTCAGAGTTTTTCTTTTGCGCGAATTTACGTGACGTTGTAATTTTCATTGGTGTGGTTTTCAAGATAGCAATTGAAGCCTATTCCTAATGACATTTTGTGCTGTACGCACGACACGCATGTAGCATTCCTTTACACGCGTGGTTGCAGCTCGACATCTTCTGAGCCTCATTCTCCATGAACGGCTTCAACTTACTGACGCTATCAGGCTTGTGTTACTGTGTCCTTGCTCTCTTTTCTAGTGCTCTCTTTTCTATTCAAATGCCTCTGATAACTTAGCTGCGCATTCCGCGCCTGACATATCAGTGCGAATTCATCAGAGGCTCATTCTAGCGATTGCAAGAAGAACATAATTGTACCTATTTACGGAGCCTATGAGAGGGTTACTTTGGTTTGGGATGCTTTGGGAATAGCTATCGTTGCACGTCTGAAGAGCTAATGTTTCAGTGAGCCTTTAGTGAGAAACCAGAATTTTGTTTTAAAGCGACAAGCCTTATATAGGTTGTACAAACCGCTCGCGCCGCACGGTCAGAAGTGGGATTTGCGACGTCACAATAGCGTCCCAAAGCGTCGCATGCTCATGACTCCTTCAGTTTTAGGTTTTTTGAAAAAAGGCTGCCACCATTCGATTCGTCTCTTCGAGGTCTCACAAACTTGTACACAACATTACCAGAACACCCACAATTCGCCGTGGGTGGCTCAAAAATAACTGGAGCGGCTTTTGCGATTAGACCAGCTAATTTCCCAGGACATGCGTGCTCTCGGAGGTTCTTCTCTGTACGCATTGTACACAGCGCACACCAAAGCTTTGCTAGAACAGATTGGAGATAATCTTGAATAAGGTGGCTAGAGATTTTTAATGACATTCTCCAAACGGTTCGAAATAGTTTTGGATATTCTGCATTTTCCAGTAAGAGAAGATAAAAGCGCAGTGGACATGCGCTCGCCCACTCGATTGATAGGTTCGATTCTGTGGGCACGGCGCTCTCTCGGTGCATTACTGGTATGACAGCGCACTGGCAACCTTCACCATGCTTGAGATACTCCGAGAGCACTCATGTCCTGGGAAATTAGCTGGTCTAATCGCAAAAGCCCGCTCCAGTCATTTTTGGGCCAGCCACGGGGAAATGTGGGCGTTCCGGTAAAGTTGTGTACAAGTTTGTGTAGATCTCGAAGAGACGAATAGAATGGTGGCAGCCTTTTTTTCTCAAAAGCCTAAAACTGAAGGAGTTATGAGCATGCGACGCTTTGCGATGCTATTGTAACATCGCAAATCCCACTTTCGACCCCGCGGCGCGAGCGGTATTTGTACGATAGTGTGGATTGTACTATAGAAGCAGAGTTGCTCAGGAAAATTCGTGTAGGCTCAGAGTGATCTACTCGCACTATTCGGTTATGCCAAATGTTAAGGAGACTCCACTCCTAAAGAACGACAACAGCGATAACGGATTCAATCGACTTTAAAGTGCCAAGAAAGCTCTCATATACCCGGCTCAATTATTATCAACAAGGAAGGTTTGCTTCATAATGTCAAACATCGCAGAAATTATGCGCGGCACTGTTTCATGAGCACCACTGGATTTCCTTGTGATCGGAAAGTCAGTAATAAGTTGAAGTCGCAGGCGTACCTTATAGTGCCCGTAAGACCTGTGGTATACTCCCGTCCGCTGCCGCGACGCGGGAGTGCACAGCGAGCGACGGCTCGCGATGCGGGTCGCTGAAGCTGACATAGTTCACGCAGTTCTGCAGACGGAGACTTTTGCAGAATTTTAGCGAATCGGCTGATCCAGAGCATTTTTCCTGGATTTCATGTTTTCTCAACCGTTTCGTTCTTGATTTCGCGTTTTTTCCGTTTTATCGCCTTCTGATCCGTATGCGGTTGTAGGATTGTTGTTTTCGAAGGTATTTCGTTCGTTGCTAGGGGGATTTCCGCCATGCCTGTGCCCACTCATTCGTTAATTTTGCTTCTGGTTCCATCCACAGGCATGGAAACCGAGGTTTCTGTGCTCGACACGACACGAGAGGGTTCTCGTGACGTGCCCAGCACGGAATCGTCCCAGTTGAGGCCCAACTTTTGGAAAAACTTGCTAGGGGTTTCCGCCATGCATGTGTCCACTCACGCGTTTATTTCGCTTCTGATTCCATCCACATGCACGGAAACCGACGTGGATCTGCAAAGCATGGATCTGCAGAGGTGAAAGGTTCCTCACGTTTCTGCGGTGCTGCGTAGTGAGAATTTTAGCGCAAAGACGAGTGAGTGAGAGGAAAAATGCGAGGATCGGCACAAAAGTGGGAAAAACGGCCTAGAAAAATATTTCCTCAAAAAACTAGTCGTTCAGTTGGCAAATTTCTGTGCCGGACATGTCAATAGAACCTCCCTGTGACTTGTCCGTACTGCACTGCACCGCACTGCGACAGGCAACGGGCTGCGACGGCCTTCGCACGGGAGTATGTTTCACTCCCGCGACGCGAAGGTATAACACCCCTCTGTGACGCATCGCGGGAGCGATGGCGCGTCAACTGACAACCGCGCCCCACTGCGCCGTCCGCCACTGCAGCGAAGGCGCGCCGTTGACAGTTGCCCCGCGCCCGTCGTTGGAGCGACGCGGGAGTATACCATAGGCCTAATCTTCGTATGGCTCAGAGCGTTCGCTTGTGACGAAGGAAGCAGAGCAGATAAAGCCTTTGGTATACTCCCAAGAAGCCCTCAGCGATAGAGCAATCAACTGTCAGTCATCGTGGAAAGAGCCCGCTGCTTTCCACACGGGAACCTAGTTGCGTTGCATTCAGCTACATCAGACCCGGTGATCCTACGCCGCGCAACGTGCGTCGCCGTCACCTTGCCTTGCCGACACAGACGGAAGTACATCAAGGGCCTGCGTGTTATGGAGGATGTAGGAGTTCAAGTTACGAGTTTTTAGCAACGAGTTCGTTGTGAAGAGCGTACTACAGCTAAAGATTTAAGATAAAGTGCCGCCGCTAAACATTCAACCAATTGACGTTTGCGACACAAAAACGTGTTTTTTGCGTCGCAAACGTCAATTGGTTGAATCTGCATTCGCGCATGAGTCTCGCTTAATTATGCCCTGTGGCGGAAATGGACCTGTCCAGTTGAAATTTAAAAAACTTGGACACAATTAAAATTGCATCGCATGCCAATATTAGTCTTTGTCCCATGATGACGATCTCTCTGATACCATATTTGCATAAAATGTTTCACTTGCGACATTCCTTGTCATCTGAACTGGCGATTTCTCCAATGTTTGCTATTCATTTACCACTTTACGTCTTTTGTTTGAAAGTTGATTTTTGCTCGTGCTTCCGACAATGAAGTGTACTTTACAAATGTAATTTCTAAGTTCATTTGGAACAAAAGGAATGCAGTAATCAGCTCCCAAAATGGCAATGCGTCAGGAGTTCAAACGCACTCCGCAGAGGCTATCTCGAATTATGAAGCTAACCCATTACGACAGCTAGATTCTCTCCCTTAAAAGGGAGCTTCCGTGAACGTCGACACGGAGATGTCTGTCCAGACTTCGCAGGATCGTTACTGCTGTTTAGCAGAACACATCTTCACACTACTTTTCTTAGATTCTTCCAACCGATTCTAACCTCATTTATTCGCAGAGGCAGGTCTACTGCTATCGCGCTATGGAAGGCGACGCTGCGCTGACTGATGCTGGAGTGGTTCAAATCATTCTTGGCGGTGCGGCATGCACGGGGACGTCGGTCCCTATGCCTGTAACGATGCTCTAACGCGACCGCGCTGCGACCGCCGAATTTCGCGGAGGTGGCCGTCGCCGCACCTGCCTCGCCGCGCTGTCGCAGAAGTGTGAATGTGCCTTTACTCATACTTCCATCGTCGCGCTACGCGATGACATGTATGGATCGTTTAGTGTACACGCGACGCGCGATGCGATGTTTTGATAAGCTCTCATATCGATCGCACGACGCGATCAGTCGATATGGGAGCTTACCATTACATCGCGTCGCTCATCGCGTGCACACTTAGGTCTATGTTATACTTCGGCGACGCGTCGGCCGACGTCGGCGACGCTGTGCTTTGCGGGCAGCTACGCACTGCGTGGCAGCCCGCCCAACACAGCGTCGCCGACGACGTCGCCGAGAGCTCCGCAGGGGGTGTTATACTTCCGCCGCCGACGTCGCCACCGACGTCGCCACAGACGTCGGCGGAGGTACCGACGACGCCGGCGTCGCCGACGTCGTCCGTGGGTCGGTCGCCGCGTTGTGCACGGCGACGGGCCGTCGCCGGCCTCATTCAAGGCTGGGAGAAAATGCGCTCAGAGGGAGTATTTTGTTTGTGGGTGGGTTCTTCGTTCCCGGCACTGTCAACATCCTCGGCGGATCTCGAATTACGAAATCGAAAGTGCAAAAACGCTCATCTTGCGGCATCCAGCCAATAGTGTGAAAAAAACCAACGGTCGCGTCAGACTCCTAAGTGGTCCAGTACCATTTGGATTGGGTTAGTCTAGAAGAAATAGAGTTCGCTTCAAAATATAGTTCATGCCTACTTTGAATCGACATGAGTTTCATAACCGCACATCAAGAAGGCGCCTCGTTTGCTTACTTTCTCTCAATGTCGGCCATCATTTTGACGATGTTTAGCACCTATCGCGCCGTAATCATCTTGGCTCTTCATCACTTGATACTTAAATAGGTTACATATTCGCGCTCACAATCTTCTTTTCCTCGCACACTACAAGATTTCCAATTATGCTCTACCTTAGACAAATCACATTTTATTCTATTCAGATATTCTATCGCCCAATTATGCAATCGCGTCTGCTAAATTTGCATTTCTTAAAGAGTACATACAGAACAACAAATCATCATCAAGTCTTGAAACATTAAGAAGAATTAAGAATAAAAAATCCTTTTGAAGATTAAGAAAAGCACAAAATGTATGCAATCGGCAGACTGGTGGCCAAATGATGACATTGAAAGCGCGCTCCGATGCTAAAAAATGCGCTTCGATGCTCTCCTGTCAACGTCGTCCCCGACGCCGCCACAGAATTTGTTGACGACGTCGGCGACGTCGTCAACAAATTCTGTGGCGGCGTCGGGGACGACGTTGACAGGAGAGCATCGAAGCGCATTTTTGGCAGCGGGTTTTCGGAGCGGATTTTCAATGTCATCATTTGGTAACCAGTCTGCCCCTAGAAAGGCTGAGTGATCACATCTGCCTCGAATTTGCATACATTTTGAGCTTTTCTTGATCTTCAAAAGAAATTTTAATTCTTAATTCTTCTTAATGCTTCAAGACTTGATGATGATTTTTTGTTCTGTATGTACGGTAGTCCGCTCAACCATTGTTGATCTGCCGAATTTTCTCTTACTAACAAAATTTGGCTTTTAGAAGGATGGATAAGTGTTCAAAGGTTGCACTAGCAGCAATGTTAGTTTCACTACTATGATAACGAAGATATAAACATGAAGCTCAGGGAAACAACTGTTCTAAGAAAAATGTTAGAACCATTCAAAAGTACCTGTATTTTTAGGATACCCTGTATTTTTCGCAAGGCATAGTGTGTTTTTAGGTTTTAAACTTTAAAAGAAGCACAAATCAATCGATACGGTCACTTTGTAAAGAGATTATAGGAAGTATTCAAGCGAAACACTATCAATAGATTGTAAAATGCAAAATAACAGACGAGTGCATGGCGCATTCTATCCCGATAATACGTCAAAAAAGCGTCGGTTTAGCAAAGACCTTTTTTGCTAAATCGTATTTAACTTAAATTTACGGGGAATTCTCGAAGTTCAAAGGAAAATTTAACTCTTAATTAGTAAGAATTTTATCTCGAAAAAGCTCTTCGCAGAGGTTTGCATTACCATTTGAGAAAGCGAGGAAACACTACTTATTTTCTACAAAGTTCCATTTTTTTAGGCCTATTTGCTCTACAAGGAAGCAAATAGGCCTAGAAAATGCGAACAGAATGGCTGAGAAGGACACAAAAAGGAAAAGTGACAAATTGAAGGAGAGCTAAGGTTTAGGGTCCCACTCCCTCCCAAACACTCAGTATTCTAATGAATTGTGCTTTTTGTGTTGGCAAGACGGTGTCTTTTGCACTTCTCGATTTCGTAATTCGAAGTACAGAGGTGATGATGGCAGTTCCGGGAACGAAGAACCAACCCACAATCATAACACTCCATCGGAGCGCATTTTCTGCTACCCTTGGATGATGTCGGTGACGGACCGTCGCCGTGCACAGCACGGCGACGCGCTGTCACCGACGTCGGCGACGCTGACGTCGTCGGCCCGTCTGTGGCGACGTCGGTGACGCGTCTGCGGCGACGTCGGCGACGCCGGCGTCGGCGACATCGGCGGCGGAAGTGTAACACCCCCTGCGGAGCTCTCGGCGAGTCGCCGGCGACGCTGCGATGTGCGGGCTGCTACGCAGTGCGTAGCAGCTCCTACAGCATATCGTCGCCGACGTCGGCGACGTGTCGCCGAAGTATAACATAGGCCTAAGCGATCCCCATAGAGGCTTTGTTGATCGTGTTGTTCAGCGTCGACGCCACCCGTCTGTAGTGAATCGTGTGAACCCGATACCAATCGCGACGCTCAGCGTCGGATCACCTCGCTCTCCAAATCGGCGCGTCCGATTGATTGTGGTGGATTGGGGCAAGGTACTGTTGTTCCAAATGCCTTTTGCAATGGACTCAGAGATGTGTGCACAATTATGTGTAGGCAGCGACTGCACGACGCAATGGGACGTATCGCTCCGTCTGAATCGAGTCGCCCGTATGGAAGTGTAAGGCCTATGTTATACTTCAGCGATGTCGGCGACAGTGTTACTCCAACAACAGTGTCGCCGAAGTATAACATAGGCTTAAGGTCGGGGGCATAGTTCCATCGCCGCGAAGCAGTTGCGGCTCTCTGCTTATGATAATTCCCCGCCCGTGGCCGAATAGTGAACGGGAACTAAGCATCAG
The DNA here is from genome assembly GCA_947396885.1 of Heligmosomoides polygyrus polygyrus. Classification (NCBI taxonomy): domain Eukaryota; kingdom Metazoa; phylum Nematoda; class Chromadorea; order Rhabditida; family Heligmosomidae; genus Heligmosomoides; species Heligmosomoides polygyrus. The sequence continues at coordinate 92,077,753 of OX377204.1, read as the reverse complement.
TCGTCGCAGCAGCAGTGGCCGGCATGCGCGATGGCCTCCTGGGTACATCGCGAGAAGAGCATTCTTTTCGCGCCCCGCGCGGAATTTAGCGTGGGTCCTAGGCAGATTGCCGTCGCGTTTCCTTGCAGAGAAACGAGCACTGAGAACTTCGGGGGACGGTCAGGAGATACACCCACCCCTGCTGGGGTGCGTGCGATGTTCTTCTCATTCCCCTTGCTCACCCATCCCCAACCCCCTATGCTTCACCGAGAGTCTGACGGCTGCCTTACAAAACCTTTGGCACGCAAAACAAAAGTTTTCGGTCCGCAGGACAGCGGCTGTACCTCCTGTCGCGCTGCTGAGAACTTCACATCCTTTCGCGTCGCTTTGCAGAACTCATGGATGCGATTCCATTGTGGCGGAGAGAAGTGTGCTCGAGGCCTGAGGCCGTGAGTTGCTGGTGGCTGATGTTTGTGTTCGACTAAACTATCGCAGACCTCTATACCTCCAATGAAAAACTACACACTACTGAACAAACTTCAAACAAGCAAAAAGCTTCTTCAGAAACAGCGTATTCAAGCATAATTAGAGAAGTGTACTCTATGGTTGCGAACATCTCCTCGAGGGACAATGGTAGCAATTTATAGGACTTTATAGGTCTACGAATCGGCTTTTAGCAGCTCTGGATGTTACCTCCATCATTAGACCAATCATAGTGGATTGGGTTGGTAAGATCTAACGTTAGAAAACGCTACTTTGATGAAAGCAATTTAAAAGCGGTGGACTTTGAGTCTAGACAGTCTAACATAGAGTCCGTAAAGAATTCGAAGGACAGGAGCGTTATTGCATTTTTGAGGTTTGAGATTCTTTTGTTTTGCCCTGTGCTGTCTTTTTTGGTTTTATGGAAACTGCTACAAAAAGGAAGTAGTGCAGTGTAGCTAAATTCACTTCCATATGCGTGTTGCCACGTAACAGCGATTAATAGAAATAAAGTTCTTTAGACTTCCTTGTTCTCTCTTCTCAAAGCTTTGCATATTTCGTTGTGTGTTAATGCTTCTCTGCCGTAGGTGGATCAAGTTTATTGAGCGGCCCAACGTTTTGAACTGCTAATCATCCCCGATCCAGAAATTCGTTCCTTCGTTTTTTAGATTATTTTTCAGACCCGCAGGTTAGACGGTCACGTAACAAGATGACTGAGGTCAAAGTAAATATGGGACCAACGGTCTTCATGTGTACTATATATTTGGTGTCAGGTGAACATATATTGTTCCTACAAAGTTTTCTGTATTGTAATAAATTCGCGGTAATTTAGGTTCTCTCAACATACTCAGTAGTGCTTTCAACTTACTGATATGGCTATCAAATCGAGATCTAAGACGAAGACATATGTTTTTCATTGCACTCGAGATAGGAGAGTTCATCAATGGTACGGCAATCATTTTGTATGTTCAGTTGTAAACATCCCCTCAAAACGATTAACTGTTTGTAAGCCTACCGGTGTCGCAGGGTGCCTCAGCGAACGGATTAATTTTTAGCCCTCAGCTATATATTAACTGGAGGAGGTCGATTGATAGATTTGAATGGAGGCTACTTGTCGACTAAAATAACCGTCCGTGAGTGTTATTTAACGGTGAGGTTGTCTTCATTTTTGTAGAAGCAGACATTCTTTTCTACCTTGTGTATTTTTAAAAGAGCTTAAAAACGCTATCTCGAAAAAGAGTACGACGCCTACAAGAGGCGCTGCTGGTGTCATTGCGGATGGACGTGGGGTTCGAAAACGTCAGATGATAACCGAAGTTTTGACGCTTTCTAGAAAAGTTGTAAAGGCCTCCGCACACTTTTGCGGCAATGCGGCAGCCCTATCTATATTTATCTATCTATATTTATCAGTATCCATAAGTATAGGGCAGAGATGCAGAGCTAGCAGCCAATGTGCCGCCAATGCGGCTGTGGCAATAATTATTCAAGGCATTGTTGCCGCTGCAGCCGCTTAAGCGCTGCTCACTGCCATTGCTGCTGTAGCGCAACCGATGCCATCATGATGAAGCACACCTCAGAGACGCAGAGGAGCAACAACAGCAACGAGGGGGGGGGGTTCACACTGCTGTTGCGACAACCCGGCATCAGCAGATCCGGCATAGGGTACGCAACGGTTGCGCTGCCTCAACAACAAGGAATGATCGCCATCATTTTTTGTTGCTGATGCTCGTCAACGGAGGCATATCACAGGTCATATCTCATTATCTTATTTCACGCGTTGCGGCTGCAGCTAGCAACGAACTCCACTCCTTTTTCGTTGCTCGTTGCTGCAACAACAGCAACGGCAGTGTGAAAGCCGCTTTAGCCCTGGAAACTGACAATGATGTGATGCCGATAATGATAATGAAACCGCATTGGCAATGGGCTAGGGTGGCAAAGCTGAGGAGGAGTGTCTCCTACGCGGCAGTTTTGCTGCTGACAAGGCAGTTTTGCTGCTTGCCATGTGCCGCGTTACCACAAAAGTGTGCGGAGGCCTTAAAGCTATCAAGAGTGTGCCGAATCTGAAACAATTCACTTATTGTTAAGAAAGACGCATCTTCTTGCTTGTCTAGATGTCCTATCTTTTCTAGACTAAACGTGAGTGAAGGGAGAAAGCTGGTTCTGATGTAAAATCGAAACCGAGCACCATCTTTTAAAAGTAACCATTCGAGTTAGCATGACCAGAAGTTTCGGTCTGGACCAAATTATGCCTATTTTGAAGCTGTTAAGGTGCTGTGGTTCCACGATTATAAATGTGTCAACGGTGTCGAAAGACATTTTGTTGCCAAGCTCAACTTAAGTTTGTTTATAAGAGATAGGAGAAAGATTGGCATTAATATGGTTGGTGGACTGGTTGAGTTCTGTTTATAGATTGTGAGCGATGAAGAGCTTATTACAAAAATTTGTTGAGTAAATACAATAAATTGTATGAGGTAGGTGACACTGTGTCAGGTATTTACCATATTTTGTCTTCCTTACCAAACGATGGCTTTATTATTAGGTTTTCGGATTATAAATGTCGCCTGCTTTCGATTTGTCATTTCTCTGCTATTCTCATTTTTTGGATCATGTAGCTTTACATGTCTAACAAGCGTTTCCAAGAGCATCTTTCAAAGTTTTGTTCCGATTCGTTGACCTTTTGAAGATTTTTTCTAAAGATTAACGGTTATCGAGCAAAAGTACCGACTGCGGATTTGCCTCCTGTACGACTTCAAGCAAGGAAGAACTGCTGCAGAATCCTATCGTATCTTAGCTGAGATATTTGGTAACAAAGTTCCAAATACCTCAGATAAGATGTGGTGAGATTTTGCAGCAGTTTTTCAAACAAATATCATTTTTTGCCACGTTTCCGAGACGGCAATGAGAGCAGCCTTGAAGACGAAGAACATCAACGGCGTCCTGAAGTTGTGGATAGCCAGGAATAAAAGAAAGCTATCGAGTCATATCCAACACAAACTAGGCGTGAGCTCGCACAGGGGTTCGGTTGTCACCATTCTGCCATTGTCGATCGTTTGCATGCAATCAGAAAGTCTAATCGGTATGGAAAATGGGCACATCAGCTCAGCGACACAAACACGACTGCCCGAGTTATCATCGCTGGAATTCTTATCCGCAAAACCAAGAACAGTGGTTTCTATGACTCCATCGTGACGTCGGATAAGAAATGGATCCACTGCGATAATACCGCACGAAAGCGGCAATGGTTGAGCCCCGGTGAAGTTTCCAAGACAATGACATTCACGCAAAAAAAATCATGCTCTGTGCTTGGTGGAACAGTAGAGGTCTGGTGCATTTTGAGGTGCTGGATCCGGGCCAAACAGCTGTGGCTGACCCTTCCAAGAACAACTGAGCCGCGTGGACCAAGCACTGCGTCAACAAGGCGCGAACACATCAGCGGTAAAATTCCTCCATGACGACGCTCGACCGCACGCCGCAAATACTTAAAAAACTGGGAAGTTGTGCTGGGAACTTCTCCCTCATCCGCCTTATAGCGCAGACCTTGCGCCATCAGATTACCATCTTTTCCAGTCGATGCAGCACACCATTAATAAAATTCAAGAACCCCGAAGAATTCGAAATTTGGGTGTCCATTTTCTTCGAGTCGCGGCCACCGGAGTTCTTCAAGAAAGGCATTCATTCTTTGCGAGAACGTTGGCGACAATAATATAGATTACCTCTTGTATTGATGATGGTCATTCTTTTCTTGTAGCGAAATTTATTTTTGAGAAAAAACGGCAATTTTAATCAGACAATCTAATAATTCACATGAATTGATGTGAGAAATTTTTTGAGTTGCCAGAAAATGAGCGTATAATCAACGCGCTGAGAAGGTTTACCTTAACGCAGTCGGGATGATAGGTCCTAAATAGAAGAATTACAGAAGACTTGGCCACATGCACTTATTCTTGGTACGGAATTACCTGCATTTACGGTAATCGTAATATCATGTGAGCGTCTTTGTGCCGTTCTTAAGCCAGCCGCTTACAATCGAATTTTTATGGGACCTTGGAAGAAAGCGCTACTTGCCTCAATACCGTTATATGGCCTTGTAAGTAACTCTAGGTCTTTGTTGAACAGTACACTTGGCGAGACTAACAATAGTCTTTCAGCTCATGCTTATTATCGCTGGACTAAGCAACATTGGCCCAGCCGGTGATGTAATAAATGATACAGAGGACTGCACAATTATTAACAGCACTGCTTTATGGTGAGACAGTGTGTGAAGCTAAATGCAACCTTTTACAAACATTTTGAAGCCGGTCCGTTCAAGGTTTTCATCATTTCACTTCACGTTTATCGTCGCTGCAAATGTTGTGTCGTTCATATCGATCGCGGTGGTTTGGAAGATATCAAAGGTGTCGTTTTAGTAATAAGTTATCGTGAAATGCAAATAAATACAGCAGGGAATTCCTCCTACGATGCAGTTGAAGAATGAGTTTTCGCCCTTCATAAAATCAGAAATTGATTTGGTTCTGTTAACAGTAGCATGAGCGGCCACGTCTGATCTTCTTTATTTCGGTTAAAGGAGTTCGTCTCGCATCACGAGGTTGAGGTCTCCGACAAGCCAATGTATAGAAAATATATTCGAACATCTCAGCGGTATCGGATTACTAGGTTGGTGGAAAAGTTTCCCACCACCCAGTTCTGCAGGTTGCCAAATTTATAAAAATTGTTTCGGAATCTTCCGTACAAAATAAGTATAAAGGCCTCCATATACTTCAGCCCCACCGACGCGAGCGGCTGGTGGCAAAGCTGGATCGGAACCTTGAAGAGGTGGTACTCCTCCACAAATTGCAGCGCCGTTTACGCACACTCGTTCCGGCAAAGGGCGAGAGTGACGGATCTCAGTACTCTCTTCAGTCGGGATCTACTACCCCTGCGATAAATTTGAAATTTTACTCAGCTGCGGATCCCAGCTGATTACGATCGATCGCGGAGCTTAAAGGACTCGCCTTTCCACTCAAGATCCCTGCTACGGTTGGCTGACATAAGGCTCTGACACGCTCGGCAGCAGCAGCGGCGGCAGCGGCAGCGGCGGAGGCAAATGCTTAGGCCTGAGTTATACTCCTGCGGGAGCGCCCGCGGAAGGGCGGGAATCGCGCCGAGATCCCTCACCTGGCCAATCGCCGGGCCCCGCCACACCCGCCGTCCGCGGTGCACCCCTAGTCCGCTGACGTCCCGCGCTCCTGCGGGAGTATAACACTGGCCTTAGGGCCTCTACAGAGTCTCGCAGCAGCACCCCGAGAACTCGTCCATATCGCTCCCGCCGCAGTGGGACCCACGCTGCCACTGTGGTGGAAGGCGCGGGGCGGACGAGTTGTCACGGAGACGCCGCACGCAAAGGTTTCCGAGGGCTGCCGCAGTTCACGGCGGCTCTCACCCGCAGCGCCAGGAGCTGCGGGTGAGACCCGCCGGAGGGCGTGATAGAAGGATGTCCATTATGGTTCATCTATTCCAAACATTTTCTAAAACGAATCTACATGCTAGAGATATAGTAGGTTGGTGCGTAATTTTTACCCATAAAAGGGCTTGACAACCAACAATATAATCACCGGTAGTGTCGACAAATGGAGGTGTATGGAATCCTGCACTCAAAATGTAACGCAAAAAAGCTTAGCACGACAGTAGGTAACCTCAATTGCTTGGAAAATCTCCGTGACCTTCCAGTCACAAGTTAGTCGTCTGAGGTTTAAGGAAAACCCTTGCACAGAAATGCAACAAGAAAGCAGACCGTTCTTTTTAGTACGAGGTATAACTGCATCGGAGTGACCTATCGAACTTAACAAGGCATCGGAGAGAATGCGGTCATCACAAGGGCTACCACATTACTTCGAGCTGCTTGTCAAACGAGGAAATTTTTAGCGGAGGTAGATCGACAAAAATGAGAGCAAGCGCAAAATGGCACAGAACTATTGAGTTATAAGAAGTGTTCTATTAGATTTCGGGGCTTAGATTCAAGATCTCCTAACTTTACTTAGAAACCGCTTCTTCACAAAAGAAAGAGCGTTCTGCTTACTTCTTCTCTGACATTCTTAGAGGTCGTAACTGCCGGAAAAAGTACGCAGTGTTGCGTACAGCAGCCCTTGCGCCGCTGCACCACCCGCCTTTGTCATGGCGGGTCCGCGGCACCCGCAAGACTCTGCTGCCGGCCTTAAACATAGGGGTATTGATTTGGTGGGAATCGTTGCCCCTAAACCGCATGTACACTCAGCAGCGGCAGTGCGGCAGCAACACTGAGGCATAGCGTGGAGGGGCGGAGTGCACTGGAGGCTGCAGTGACAGTGTGTTCACACTTCCACTGCCGCTCACTGCAGCGGCCACAGAGGCAGTGGCAACGAGGAATGAGCTCGGGCATTCACTGCCGCTGCTTGCGGCTGCGGCGCGGTTCCACGAAAATGTAGGTGGAGACCAGCCAATCCCACATTCCACTACCCACTGCCCGCATGCGGCAAAGTGTGCATGCGGCTTTGAGCATTTGTCGCCGCCGCTGCCGCTGCTGTCGAGTGTTCAAGGAGGAATCTTGCTATTACTCAATACATATTACCGCATTTGCGTCGTCGCCGATGCCGCTCAAATTCGTAAATGAAATGTGGGCTGGTGCGGCACAGCACTGCTCGCCGCCGGCGGCAAGCTCCGCATTCCTCTGCTGTGATTAAAGATAGGGCCACGGCGTTGCAGGAAAACTGTGTGGAGACTTTAAAGGGTGACCATTGGTCCAAACCAAATTTTCCTGGCATTCTGCTATGAATCTGGCGGAGCAAATCAAAAAACTTCGGCTGTTTCTGTTTTACGAATTCAGGAAGCACAGCCACACAAGATATGTGGAAAGTAGTATATGTGACACGATGGACCCTTCGCTGTCTCCTCGCCACGAGGACACGCCAAACGTTAATCTTCGCATTCCAAAAGAGGTGACTTTAACTTGAACGACAACGTACGATCTGGGCTGTCGGTTGCAGAGAACGAGGGGCTCCTTCTGGAGCTGATTGAAGAGAATCTCCTGGAACACCAGTGCCACCCTGGTACCATAGTTGCTCATTCGTATGTATGTATGTTTATTACATGGGTGACCATGTAGAAAAAAATGCCTGAGGATCGAAAACATAACACAACACATCAACTCTAAACGTACTCGAGGTAACACTAAAATCGAAAATTACAACAAGAAAAAATGGGCAAATAGGTAGCCGTAAAACTGGAGCTAACATCATTTATTTGTTATTTAATTTTTCGGATAGTTATCCTGCTGCTTCTTGAGTGCGCGAATGCATATTGCAACTTGCTGCTTTCTGCTGAATTTACCACTTTCTGTGCCTGCTCTGCTCACAAAAAAATTTCCTTATGTTTTTTGGCCTTGGGTACAAATAACTTTGAAGTTCCCCAACACTTTCCAACTTCGGAATCAAATTTTCCTTAAAGGGTCAGAATACACCGTACCATATTCAGGACCGGGAGGGCGAAGGTTTTTTACGCTTGCAAAAGTACTTCATGTTTGCGCGTCGATAGAGCTCTGAAGATGTTATTATCAATCAGATTGTTTTGGTGGAAATATCTTCGCAGTGGCTATCAAAACCCAAATCCTCGCTCACTATAAACCCGAGATCTCTGACATTGCTTGCTGAATTAACCGCCGACATTGTCAGAAAAACGCGCACTCCATGGTCCTAAATGTAGAACATTGGATTTTTCTTCAGACAGAGGCAATCTTCATCCTTCAGACCACCGCGTCTATCCCATATTGCAGTACTTCCCGAGACGTCGAGTAAGATATGACGTGGCAGCTTGAAGTCATCAGCAAATGCGCACCATTTCACTCCCGTGTTGCTAACTTAGGGAGATCATATGTGAAAATTTAAACAATACCGGTGACAGCACGCATCTTGGGGGCACCCAAGACAGTGCTGATCTTGGACGCGAATAGCAAGAACTAACCCTTACCGGAAAGGTTCGATCATCAATGAAGTCTGCAATCCAGGCTATGACTTTTGGGTAAATCCCAACCCCATACATTCTGTCTAGTAGTAGCTTACAGTGAATTGAATTACACAGTCGAATGCTTTTGCGAAGTCAAAATACACTACACCTACAGCGCTACCTTTATCTACAGAGGAAGTTTGCAGAACCATGGGAAGGCGACATATGGCTATGTATACCTCATGATACCGGCGGTAACCGCTATCAAGTGCTTAGAAGTTGGTTAAACATTTTGACTTTCCTTCGGAATTTTGCTTGGCTCAACAACTTGATTGCTGGTGACGAAAATTGGTTTCGATACGTAAACCAAACATGGAGGCACCAGTGGCTCGGTCGTGGAGAATCTGGAATACGAACGCCAAAGCCAGAACTCTATACTCATGGTCAGATGAAAATTTTCATGCCTGGTGAAATTGCAAAGAAAATCATTCATCCGATGTTGCTTCCAACAAACTCTACTTCTAGCGCCAAAGACTACTGCAATCAGCTGGATCACATCACTGTAGCTCTACGTGGGAAGGAGAACAAGGCACATATCTTATGTACGTATCTTTTCGCTCTGTTGATGTTGGTAACCGTTCAGATCATGTAGTACTCTGTGCCATATCTCCATGCCTTTCCAAGATGATGAAGATGAGCAGCCGTTGTAATACGACAGCACTGGAGTTCCTCTGCAAACTCACTGGTGTCACCGCAAATATTCTCTCAAAGCAGCTCCAGAAGGCTCCTCCTCTGCAACCAACCAGCCTTATTGCCCAAATCAACCGTTTTGGATCATGCGGAACCGAACATTTTTGCCGTGACGTAGAAGACAGCTGAAGGGTCCACCATGTCACATATACTTCTTGACTCATCGCATGTCCATGGAGTCAAAGACGATTTTTTAGCCATATCCGTAGCGGAATACTAGGCAAAAGTGCCCTTATGTAGGGTACTGGAAAGCAAAGGTCTATACTAATCTTGGTTCGCCAGCTACATCATTTGGTTATTCATACTGATCAATATCATGCCAAGATTCAATGACAGGCGAACATGGAATGTACTGGAAACCCATTATATATGTAAATTTTGGATAGAACATTGAACAAGCACTTCTAAAAATGCGGCAGTGTGCAGAGCTGTGTGGCAGGAATTCCACCGATCAAATATTATTAAGCTGTGCAAGGTATTGCACTTTTCTTCTTTTTCGATGGAGGTATAGCTTTCGCTCTGCTATCATCAACTGTATTTACTCTGTTTAGTGTTTAGACCCTTCCCTGTTTAGTGTAGATAGCAGCCACATAAATTTGGCGACGTGTAGAACAGCGCGTCTTTTCTTCCTACAAGGAAAGGTTCCCAACTCATGTAAAGCTTTTGCGATGCTATTTTGAAAAGCTGTAGGGCCGCTAAGCAGAGTCCAGAATTACATTTAGTTATTGCTGGACACTTTTTCAAAGACTTCAGAGAAAAAGAGGTGTAGACTTCGGAGAAAAAGAGGTGTAAAAACGTGTGCGCAACACTCATTAAGCCCTATGACGCCCAAGAGATGTGCATCAGTGGCGGGTCGGTAGGAGTGCCGCCTCATAGAAGAACACAGCGGGGTTTTGAGTTCGAGTCCGCGTAATGACAGTAAATTTGCACATTTTGGTTTATTGATATTACGCTTTCTCATGATTACAGGAGTCAATTTTAGACCACTAATGCTTACTACATGCCAAGGATGTCTGTTTGCGCCCTCATCTGCTAGTTTTTCAACGATGCGTATCTGCGCCATATGACTTCTGTGGAAATAGAAAGTATTATTGCTGTTCCCTTTTAGTCAACAGGTATGGTACAAAACTATGAAACAAGTAAAACACGAGCACTTATCACACCCGGGTTTTAATATTCAACCGCAAGGTATACGTATTTGTGTGCAGATACGGTATTAATGGTGATATGGTACGATATTGTGATGGTGAAGATACGCATCGATGAAAAACTAGAACACATGAGAGCGCAAATAGACAGCCTTGGTTCATTGTGAGCATTGATGGGCTAAAATTGATCCCTGTGAGCATAAGAAGACGTAATAACAACAAACGAATATGTGCAAAATTATTAGCAGTACGCGGACTCGAACTCAAGAACCCGCAGGTGTGCTCCTTTAAGGCGGCACTCCTACCCAGTGCGCCACTGAGACATATCTCGTGGGTGTCATAGGGTTGAAGATTGTTGTACAGACGTTTTTACACCTCTTCTTCTGGTCTTTAAAAAGGCGTTCAGCAAAAACTAACTGTAATTGTGGACTCCGCTCACATGGCCCTTCATCCTGTCAAAATATTTAGCATTGCAAAAGCTCACCACGAGTTGCGAACCCTTTCTTGTTATGCGAAGCTCAGATCTCTAGCTTTTTCCTTTCTTTCTTTAACCAGATAACTACAATTATCTGTACAGCATGCAAAAGCGTAAAGGCTTCAGAAATGCTCGCAATGGAAAGTAGGCGGAGATAACCATTTTGGCATAATGCTCCTCATCAGTGCGACATCAGTCGTTTTGATGGGAACCGAGTCAGCTGTTATGCTGGTCATGCGATACAATATATGCATTTTTGACGACGTGGTCGTAGCATTCACATACGTTATGCCATCGTGAGTTCTTTTCACGTTACCAATACGAATTATACTAACTCTACATTACTACCGCAAACGCTTCCAGGTGCTTGTCCATAGTCAATACCTTTATAAATCTGACCTTTCGTGCCGAATTCCGACATCAGTTATTGGTTCTCATACGCCTTAGGTAAGTAGTTCGAGTACATAAATAGTACTAACATAGTCACTAATACTGAGCTTTAAAATGTTGCCAGACCTCGCTGCACAATTGTCGTTAGACAATTTTGTTTTTAGAAGAGCATCAGAGACAGAGACAATCATGATAGTGCAGCTAATATTGCTATGCTGGTGCGCTTGTCTCTACAGGGTGCGGCGAAATTATGGCGACAAGGTATTCAAATCGGCGAATGCGAAAATGCAGCATACGAGAAACCAACGACGCGGATATGTTTGATAGTCTATTGTGAACTATACACATCATTGAGGCTAGAAGATATTTCCATCGGCGTCGATACAGGCTTAGGGCGTTTGGGGGAGGCATCGACGGTGTCAGGTGCGTCGAGCTCATCCCGTGCCTTCTATAGAGCTGCCTTTCAAAGAATCCACGAAGCGGTGGGGTTTTCCGCAGACCTTGACTTACAGAACTAACCAGACGGTGAAATTCCTCGGATCTAAGTCCCGAGAGTTGGCTGGACACTCGTGGAGGCTGATAATGTCCGGGAAGTGGCCTTTGCGCCAGTCCTGTACCATTCTTGCTCTGTGGACTGCAGCTCCATCCTGTTGGAAGGTTCAGAAGGAGCTTCCAAGGCAGGCGCCAGCCTAGGATAACAGTTCGTTCTTCAGAAAGACTCCTCGATGTCCATTTCTCGTGACATCCAACGGACCGAGCGTGCTGGGTCCTGCGAATTCGTTCACGTACCTTCCTGATGTTGCCCGTAGTTGTCACAGATTCGTGTCTTCCTCGTCCGGATCTATCATCCTAGATTTTCCCAAGTCTTCATAGCGTCTGATAAATCTATATATAACACTTCGACAAACTCCAAGACGGTGGTGAATATTGTGCTTAACAGTAAAGCTCAATGGCTGAAGCACGGTGGCACAAACTTTCCATTTTCTTGAAAAACAATTTAGTTTTGTATTTGGTTGAGATAAGCATAAACAAACTGATGCCATAAAAATAATAAAAGCAAAGAAGAAAGCAGACGCTCTGAAGAGGAGGTCAAATTGTTCGCGCTTGTGCTGTCGCCATAACTTTGGAGCACCCTGTAAGGTGTAATTTTAAGGCCTATGATATACTCCCTCGCGAGCATCCGCGGGACGTCTGCGGACAGTCGGGGGCGATCCACGGACGGCGGGCGTCACGGGGTGAGACGAATGACCAGCTGAGGGATCCCACAGCGATTTCCGACTGTCCGCGAACGGTCCTGTGGAAGTATACCATAGGCCTAAGATCGACTAAACGAATGTGGAAGTTAAGCATTCTAAAAGGTTGATACCGTTGAAAATTCCACAACCACTTGAGAAGGAATATAGAAAAAAGTGGTTTATTACAGAGATTCGACAACAGTTAACGGAGTGCAGCCGGTTGGACATGTGCTCCACAGGGTTTCTACACCGAGGAACCATTTCCATACAGAGCAAGTACTTACACCAAGGTACCAATCCCATAAAGAAGAAACATCTACATCAAGAAACCACTTACATACAGGAGAAGCAAAGTTCTAAGGTGAGGCTTCCATAATATCGCGATTGTAAGAAGTGGAGATTTCTGAGGAGCTTTTGTTGTACGATCGAACAGGAGCAGCGCAGTCGAATTATAGGCATCACAGCGTTATGCCCTAACAGCAATTTCTCTTCTTATTGTCGCTAGAATTCTTTTTGTTGCAGTAGTAAGTACCACCTTGATTAACAGAATGAGCACCTCAACTTTTAAGATAAGCTCCCCCTCCCGCAAAAGAAATGGATTTGACAACGGAAGCTGATGCCAGTTTGATACCGGAGTGGTAGTCGTGTTTATATTTTTGTTGGTTTTTTAAAGTTAGTCTAGTGCACTCGATTATTATTTTTTCTATTCCATTGATATCTACCCAGATCATAGAAGTAATCGTTAAGCGTCATTACTGAAGTGGTAAATCCGACGAGGAATCGCAAGTATTTCCCTCAGCTGCTAAAGACCTGATTTACTTGCAACTGATCTGATTCTAAGAATTCCAATGTCCTCTCCTAATCTGCCGTTTGCATAAGACCTTTGAAGCTTTTTCAATTACAGAAGTCTCGTAGCAGAATACGGCGATCAATATCGGAAATATGACCTCTTCCCTCTACGTAGGCAGAAATCCACAAACGCTTTTCAAAGAATACTGAACTTGAGAGCAAATGCCAATGCTTGAGATGTCATTGAACCTTTGAAGACTAATGCACAGTTCCTTTTACAGTTATTTTCGCTTTGTTGCTAGGTAAGCAAGGTTATCTTGATTTGTCCCATGTCCGCGTTCAGCAACAATTCGTTATTCTAAGAACACCATGGAACTGTTATGTTTTTCTCAGACATAGAAATCTTGCTAATTTCTATGTTGAAGGAAATCAGGTGTGCCGAGGCCGCGGATGTCATCGCAGCTAAGTTTCAGGATCCCCTTTGTATAGACCCGACAGACACTGTCTGCATCTACCTAGCGATATCGCGGAACCGCAGCAAACAAAGTTGGACGACAGAGCCGAGCGATTACTTTATTATTATTTGATACAACTCTCTGTTTTCGTAATCTGTTGTGATCCTTGTGGAGGATCATAAATACTAAGACTTTCTACAGTGTTTTGTGATGAACAATACTTTTTGTAGTGCATCTTGATGCCTTACTCAATATGATTTTATCTTTTTTATGTAACTGTAACGTAACATTTCTGCCATGCAACTTAAAGTCATGTTTAACAACTTCTCTTTAAGATTATCTTAGTTATATGAACTTAGGATGACACAACATGGTCTTGAAAATTCTGAAGGAGTTCAAAAACACTAAAAGGGAGCGAGTCTACTGAATATTATGCATTAGAAGAAAACCGACATGGCTGACACCATAATCTGATTTTATGGTGACAACAGCAAAAACTTGCTTTTACTAGCCAATTAGGACTCGATTTTAGATTAAAAATAACGTAAATGTAGTCTGCCTCTGCTGTAAAATTTGTCGTTGCAATGTTACCACATCTTGGCTATGAATTCTAGCGTAGCAATTGTGATCAAAGATCATGTCAATAGCTTTTTCTTGAAACTTATTTTTGTAAAATATTCCAGTTCTTATAGTGTTCCTTTCCTAATGAAGAAGAAGCGACTCTACCCGAATACAATCACACCATAGTTTGATTCCCTTGGACATTGATGGTTCACATATTCAGCGATATTACAGGTTTGAAGGTATTACAGGCTTTTGCTTAACTTCCTTGGACTATCGCAGATCGTATTTACTTACGCGCTGAGAAACAAACAATTGCTACCTTCGTCTCTCTACACGAATCGGCGCAAAGTTGCTCGGTGGGGGTTACCATATAAAGCAGTTCCTACGACATTCTTGCACGAAATTAAAATTGTTAAGTGGCTCAGGGTGTGACAATGCATGGCAGCCCCTCCCATCATACGTAGTTTTACATTGCACAAGATTAAAACTTTTGTGCTGCTCTGGTGTGTTCTACCCCAGTGGTAAAGAGGTGAACAGAGCGACAACTTCCGATAAAACTGGGCACTCATATGCCTCCTTACCAAGGCGAATAACCATTTAATACAAGGGGACGGGAGTGAGGAATGCAGTAACCTTCACCGATCCACCTAACATGTGCTGGGGCGCATCCTAAATGGATCGTAAATAGGAAAGCAGAATCGAAAAACATCGAATAGAAAAGAATAATGAAAAACCCAGCAGCATCTGCAGCAGCCTTGATCTCGGACTTAAAGGACTTACCCGTCCGATCGAGCGAGGCTCCCGCCGCGCGTTGTATTGCAATGGTACGGCAGTCTCGTCACAAGTCGCTCACGCTCTCACCGCACGAACCCGTTTGCCATGGCACCTGGCCTACTGCGGCATTCGCAAGAATGAGTTCTTGCGAAGTTACCGCACAACGCGTGAAGCCCCAAATTTTGGGCCACGCAGTCGTCTCTATGCCATTTTGTATGTCCTTCAGTTTTATACTAGCTTTTTTCTAGTTTTGGTCTTTTCTGAGTTGAAATAGTTGGTTGATTTTAGTTCTTGGCTTCTATCGGTGTGTATATCTACTTTAGTATATATAATTTTCGTTGATTTTGATTTTTTTCGCTTCTACTTGTAGTGTTCTTTGATGTGTTGACATGCCAATTGGCGCATAAATAAATAAATAAATAAATTTCCGAGTGCAATCCCAATAAGGGGTGTGCACCTTATGCATACGTTCCAGTAATAGTTGAAATGGAAACACATGCAACATAATGTACAACGTGGGGCAGCCGCTATACTTTCAAGTTAGTCCGGGGGGGGGGTGCGTTACGTTATGCCGCTCCCTGGGTTACGGTAGCGGGCCGCGCCGCGCGCCACCACCCCCGATCACGGTAGCGTGGCGTGTTGTTGAGCCCGCCTCGGACGGACGGGTCCGACTGCTGCCGACAGGGACGGCTAGTGACGTCATACGCGTCTATTCAATGGGCGCGCTAGAGCACGAAGTTATGCACCAATGACTGTTGGCTACGCTCTATCGGCTCGGTAGAAAAGGGAGACAGTGAAATACCTCCGCATCAGCATGTATGTTGGAGAAATACGAAGGTTTCTGAGTGAGCAGATCTCATCCCACTCGAACGTAGTTAACCAACGCTCCCACTTCCTCAGTCTACCAAAAGACGTCAAATGTTCCACAAACATTTAACTGTTACCGTACTATTTAACTGCTTCCCTTCTTCTGCGCTAGTAGAAGGAACGCAGTCGAAAGCAGTCGGCATACCCTTCGCGCCCAGCAGACTCGGCGACCGCCCGCGTATGACGTCACTAACCGTCCCTGTCGGCAGCAGTCGGACCCGTCCGTCCGAGGCGGGCTCAACAACACGCCAAGCTACCGTGATCGGGGGCGGTGGCGCGCGGCGCGGCCCGCTACCGTAACCCAGGGAGCCGCCTAACGTACGAACCCGTCCAGGGGCTGAGGTAAACATACCAAGAGGACGAGAGCTAGAACTCACGTGGACCCCCTCTTTAGGATTGCACCCATTCCCACTTTTTTGGCCTGATGCGGTCCAATTTTTTGTTGTTTTATTTTTTTGAAATAAGCGATGTGATAATTGCGAATGGCCAGAGGACTGGGGCTATAATAGGGAAAAAAGGTGTTCTAGTGCAATCACAAGGGCGCACCGTGTTATAACTAGACTTGGAGGTCCTACTGCTCGCTCCCGGACGCACGCCCAGTTATAACCTGGACCCCAGAGTTTCCTGGGTAGGCCAATCAGTATAAAAAACTGTGAAAACACAGAAACGAAAGCAACAAGTAAAACGAACAAAGAGAGAAACAGCAGCACAAAAATACGCCGCAGGCGTCCCTGGGTCGCCTCTACGTGTCGTCCCACGATGAGCCGACGCGCACCTCGGTGCGCGGGAATTTGAAAACAGGAATTACGAGCGGAGCCGCTGGAGCCTCTTTATGCTTTTATAACTGATTTTTTCATTACTCCAGCGACAGCACCCGCTATTTTCCGGGGAGGACATCAGGTAAGCTCGTTTATATGTTATGCTGTGTGTGTTTATCCTCAAAGAGGAGTAATTTACAAGTGATTATGGAGTGCTGCCCCCTTTGGGATTAAACCTGTGTATCTTCTAAAACCTCTGCAGTAAAGTGGTGGGAAGGGGAGCCCATGGGCTTCGACCGCCTTGAGCGTAGAAGTCGGATATGGTGACGTGGAATTTCCCACATTGTACGCAAACTGTCGCACACGTACGTGTAAGGCATCTGGTACACCTCCGAATTGCTCCAGCGACTGATCGCGGCGATATTCATCTGGCACAGTGTTGCGAGGGTAGCTACGCAGTTCATAGCTACCCGCGCAACACTATCGCCGCGACCAGTCGCTGGAGCGACTCGGATGTATGCGAGATGCCTAATGCAAGTTGCAGCGAGAGGGGCCTAGGTTAAACGGTACATCACGGGCGAACTCGTTCACACGTGGGACATGCTGCGTCACTTCAAACTTGTATTAAATACTGATGGGTTGCCCTTTCTTCCTTGCACAGCAACACCTCTGCACCCCTCCCGTATTACGTGATAGTAACCCCCTCAAAATCCTCAAGACCACACCATAAAGGCACAAATTATACACACCCACGCCTGTTAAGGAGCTTATCGCTTCTTCAGCCTTATCTTCGTATAAAGGCACGTTTTTGCGAGTCCGGTCGTCCACTTACTCACTCTCACTGACTATGACCGGCTGCGAAATCCTGTGGTGAGATTTCCTTCACATGTTAGGATCTTCTGTTACCAAGAAATAGCTATTTTCAGGTATTCGCTGACGGTCGTCTTACTGGTAGCATTCACTACTCACTCAGAGCTGCTTCTTGACGTTGTTTGCAGCATCCCGATTCTACTGACCATTCTGTTTCATACCTGCAGAAATAGAGCAGTGACTAACAAAGATGTGTGTTGTATTCTATTTCAATGGCTAGGATTACTTGCTCGGTAACAAATCTGACCATCTCCAGAAAGCGAACTTTTTTGCCGGCCTTCGCATTGGTGGCCATAGGGGATCGCCATATCAAGCTCCGGAAAACACGATTGAAGGATTTGACATGGTGAGTAGAGAAAGGGCGATCGCGATTTTACCATGTTTTAAAGGCAAAGGTAAAGCGGTTCAATTCCACGCTTTACCTTTGCCTAAGCGGTTCACGTCGAAACACTAAGCGGTTCACATCGAAACACTACATAGAGATGAATACTTGTAACATAACATGCCTACCTAAACCCCTACTGTGGCTACTTCAGTCTTTCTCCTAAAATAGAGAGGAAATTTAGACGAAAAAACGCCGGACGAAAAGACGAGAAAAAAGTGCGTCGACAGTTTCACCGTGGCGATCACAAGGATAGCCGTACAGTGGCCGTGGGTTGATACGTGGAGCCCGCAGGCGTAGGTCGATACGTGGATCCCTCAGACATACCTGTACGTGTCGCCACGGTGAACCTGTCGACCGCACACATGTGTTCCGGCCCGAGGCCGCCGTGGCCCCCCTCAATTGGATTGAACCGGTAAAGCATCGATGGTTGATAGCAACTCTAACCGTAGCGAACATTTGTCGCCCCACAGTGATTCTCTAAAGGCAAATCTGTGATCGGATCTGTCCTAGTGGGGGCACCGCTGAAAAACAGCAGTCTAACCTAAGAGATTTTGTTTTTAAATCCCTAGGCTGATCGTTGGAAATGCCACGTCACCTCGCAATTGTGCTTAAGTTCTGATGGGGTGCCCCTCTTCCGCGCATTGCGCCTGGGTTTCTGTGATATATAACTTGGAAGGGTTAATATAATATGCTTTCTTTACTGTGGTCTACCACAGCTTTAGAGCTCCACCGAATTATAGAATTATAGAAAAAGGGTTCTTATAGGGAAGCGAGCCATGCGCATACAAGGAATTCAAGGTGTGGTCCATCTATATGTATGCCAAAATCAGTAACAATCTGGAGTTCCTTCCTTTGCTCTTTGAACGCTCTCTTCCGGATCACAGAACGTGACCAAATGCAATTATTTTACGCGCACGGGCTCGCTTCTCTGATGGCGACATCCGTTCCCCCACGTAGTGCCACTGGAAAATGCTTACTGTGCTAAGCTAAACACGGACACTCGATTGCAGGCGACAGGCCCTTGCAACAGGCTTCCTACGAAGATCAATGTCACATCACATGGTGTATGACAGTGCAAGTTTTTCGAGATAGTGCCACTGCATCCGCGGGAGCCGAAGCGCACTCGCGGATTCCGGCTAGTGTGGGAAGTATGCGAGAGTTCCTGATGCGAGGGCGGCATTGGAAGGCAACTGAGCTAGTCCGAAATTCCCGCAACGTAAGCAGGATCCGCGTAGCTACGCTGAATAAGGGTACGTTGACAGGCCGCTCGTGCGAGTTGATTGAAGCACTGGAGCGTAGAAGAGTTGATTTCTGTGCGCTGCAGGAGACGAGGAATTCCTGCCGCAAGTCAAGAAACATAGGACGTAGCTTGAAGGTGTGTAGAAGTCCCGGGACCACCAGTTGTGTCGGAATATCAACGAACGATTTCGCGACTCGATTGTAAGCGTCGAGCGCTTTAACGATCGATTGATGAAGATCGTTGTCGCCGTTAAGGAGCGACTCTATCACTTCTTCTCTGCATGTACTCCGCAGAGTGGCTGCTCCGATCAAGCCGAGGATGAGTTTTGGAGCCTGTTTGATGAGAAGACAGCAGATGTACCGCTGAAAGATGTCATCGTAGTCGCTGGTGACCTTAATGGACACGTCGGCGCAAAGGAAAGAAGGGTACAGCTGTCATGGTGCATTCGGTTACAGGTCGCGTAAAGCAGATGGTGAGCGTATCCTTGAGTATGCGGAATCGCATAACCTCACCATTGTGAACACCGTCTCTCGAAAACGCGTCTCTCGCCTTATCTCATACTACAGTGGGAGTACCAAGACTCAGATAGACTTTGTCCTTGTGAGAGATCGCGACCGGGGTCTCGTCACAGACGCGAAGATCCTGCCGAATGAAACGGTGCCCCACAGCATCGTCCGCTGTTCTGCACTTCAAAGATAGCGCCACCGAGGCAGAACAGGTCGAGCGATGCTGTCCACCAAAAATCAAATGGTGGCGAATGGAAGAGAACGAAGCAGCTGTGATTTCTCGCGTGCAGTTACCGACAGTCACGACTGTCGATGAAACTTGGAAGAGAGCAACCGACGCGATACGCCAAGCTGCAAGGTTGGAACTCGGCACGACGAAGCTTGGAAGACGCAAAGTCGACAAGCAGACAGGGCTGTAAACGGATGATATGAAAGCGAAGGTTGGAGAGAAGTGGCTGTATCATGCGTTTCTCGGCGACAAAACAGCCGATAACTGGTATCATAAGGCGAAGAAGGCTGCAAAGAAAATCGTGGCTGTTGCGAAAGCCATTTGTATGGTGATGTCTACCGAGAGCTCAAGTCGCGCGATATTGAGCGGTATCTGTGCTAAGTCGGCAGACTGAGGATATGGAAAAGTTCTTCTGCATCAACGATGAGAACGTCCATCACCTTATAGGCCGCAGGAAGGCATTGAAGCGATGGCGCAATTACTTTGAGAAAATCTCTAGAATTTTTTCATCCAGCCATATTCTCCAAACCACGGTACCGTTCAGAAGATCACTGTGGTGGGGGCTGAAAAAAAATTTGAAAAAGAAGAAGCCAGGCAAAGCGACTGAGTCCGACGACATTGCGGCTGATTTGTGAAGATCAAAATTTTGCCAGCTGCTGAGTGATTGGCGAAGTTCTTTGATCAGGTTTTAGCGGAGAAGGTGCCTGAGTGTTCGCGCTAAACCACGACGCTCCTGATTCATAAGAAGAAGGACAGTCCTGCAGACTGCTCTAGTTACCGTCCGATTCGCTTGTTTGCACAGCATGAAGATCTATCTATAGGCGGATTGTTGGTGGACGAATTTGCGACATCGTCCAGCTTTCCAGCAATCAGTGTGGCTTCGTAGCTGGTTGTGGAAGCATTGATGCCATACGCGCCGCCCGCCTTTTAGCTTATGTCATACCACCGCTCACCCCGAGCGAAGCCTAATGATAAGCTCCCACATCGATTGCGCGAAGCGATGAGTCGATATGGGAACCTATCATCAGGCTTCGCTCGGGGTGAGCGATGGTATGACATAGGCCTTTGATAGGGGTCGTTTGCTGTGCGCGCTACGCGCGACGCGGTGCCATGTGTAGTGGCCAAATTGATTAATCGCGTCGCTCAATCAATTTGGCCACTACACATGCATCGCGTCGCGCGTCGCGCGCACACTAAGCGACCACATAGGGAAACATCGCGAGAAACAGAAGCCAGTACATATAGCCTCCCTCGACTCGGAAGGCGTTTGGCCGCATATTGCGTGAAGTGATATGATATGCCTTGTGACATCATGGAGTTCCTCAAAGAGCTTATAGAGTGGGTGCGAATTCTCCACTCTTGTCCAAAGAGTCGAGTTTAAGCTGCAGCTGGAACCTCGATGGAGTTTCCCATCTCTGTCGGGGTACACCAGGGTTCTGCACTTTCCCCATTTCCTTTTGTTGTCGCTATGGCTGTCATCACACGAGGTCTTCAGAAGCCCGTCCCTTGGATATTGCTTTATGTTGATCACATAACGCTTGTTTGCGAGGTAAAGGTGAACTCGAGCGAGGGGTGCAAGTTTGGTGTGATCGCTTGGAGCGGTTTGGACTCAAATTGATTGTGGAAAAGACCGAGTATCTAACGATATCGAGTCCAGCTCCATCAAGGTTAACGAGCTTCCATGTACTTCGGTCTTTAAGTACCTAAGATCACCAGTAGCGTCTGACGGCAACTGATGGTTGAAGAGAATCCACGCGTGAGTGCAACTTGGTCCGAGTGGCGCTCGTTGACTGGCGTGCTCTGCAACAGAAAAATACCGGAGCGCTTGAAATCGAAGATTTACAGAGCAGTCGTCCGTCCGGTAGCGATTACGGCGTTGAGTGTTGGCCAGCAACCAGGGAAGTTGAAACGCGCCTCAGTCCTGGCGTCGAAGATGCTGCGCTGGACGGCTGGAGTCACGCGCATGGACGTTTCCGAAAACATGCCATTTGGCAGAAGTTTGGTGTCGCGCCGATAGCCGACAAGATGCGCATAGCTCGCTTGCGATGGTACGGCCAGGTTCTGCGTGGAAAGGAAGCAGCGTCCGAAAGATAGGAGGCTTTAACTTCGAGGCAATTGGAAAGCGGTCTAGAGGGCATCCGAGCCAGCGCTGATATGTTCCGTTACATACGGAATTGAAGGATGCTGGTGTCCACCCTGATCTAGCTCTGGATCAGGAAAGGTAGCGTCATGACACTAGAATAGCGGACCTCGCGGGGACAGGTGCTAAAGAAGAAGAAGAGAGTAGCAGTATTAACCTGCGGTGAAACCCTAGTGAAGGGACCGCATCATAATAATGTAATTGGAAGTGAAAGTGTTCAGTATAACCATATATCCAAGACACAGGTTCGCAGAGAGAACATCTACATCGACGAAAGCCAAATATGTGAACATGCTTGCAGGAAGTGGCTAGAGGATCATCATGTGGGGCAGCCCTCGAAGCTTATTTTGCTGCAACAAATTAAACATTTTGCGCAGCGGTAGTATCGAATACCCTTGTGGTAAGCTGAGCTAGGCCAACTGTTCCGTGATGGCCACTGTCTTCTTCTCTCGGTGGGATAAATGGATGTAGTAATGCTTTGGTTGCCCCATTCACTGCACACTTCAGGTGGCAACTTCAAATTTTTCAGATAACCTAATGACATCTCCTCCTCAGCACTGTCCCTGTTTCCCTAAATCGTAGTCGGAGTGTCATGAGCAAAATCGTTTTAGGCCAAGCAATCAAAATGCGATCTGGTGGAGTTCGATATACACATAACATCCGATGGAGTGCCAGTTTTAATACACGATGAGTCAACAGGTCGGACGTCAAAAGAGGATGTCATGGTTAAAGACACAAGAGTAAAGGATATTAAGAACATACCGTTAAAGGTCGTTAGGTATGTATAATTCTTCGACGCTATGATGCTTAGAGCAGGGATCACCTTCCAAAAAAATACCTTCCCCGAAACGAAACATACCGTCAATGAAGGATATCATCAAACAACGATACTACTGTTTTCTGTGCTCTCCTTCGCTGATGGCGACAGCAGTATTATCGTTATTGTTTCTTTGCAGAGAGTTGGGTTAAGGTAGGAACTCCAGGGTGTGGCCTGAGTGACGCTCACGTGTTAAAATTTTCTACGCCTTACAGCTCCTTTCCCTCGCCAAAATATGGAAGCAAATTAAGGTGAATATGTGATAGTTGAGGGGAGAGAGCAGTAACATAGCCTCATGTAGCGAAGCGACGCAAATGAGCACCGTGCGAGGGCGAGATGAAACGTCATTTGATCGATGTCGGAGCTCAGGACGACAACTCTTTTAAGTGCATAAATTTATTTTTATACTTTTGATAATTGTGTAATGTTCATTCAAGCTGCAGGAAAGCGAATCAAAGGCATATCGGCTAAAAATGCTCCGAGTGCATCCTTCCCGCACCCATCGAACACCACCATGCAGAACATGTACCAGGCTGTCCAATAATTCCTGTCCGAAATTTTTCAAAATTCTATAATTTTCCTTAGAAGTGTTATAATATCAGCAAGTGTAAAAACCTTCTAGAAGGTTCTCCAGAGTTCCACGCTAGGGGTATATAAGGCGCAGTCGCCGCGTCTAGCTACCAGTACAAGCTAAAATGGACCAAGGTCGAATCCGTACGTTCGTGTACTACGAGTGGCTGCAGAGCAACGACACGGGCACCGCGGTCGCCAACATCTGCAGAGCGTGCAAGGAGGTTGCAGTGTCCCAACGCACAGTCAGGCGCTGGTTCAATCGTTTCGAGAGCGGCGACACGAGCCTCGAGGACAGGGAACACCCGCTGAAGGTCATGTTCTGCTGCTGTTGGGACGTCAAGGGCATGCTGTACTTCGAGCTGCTCCCGCAAGGCAGGACGGTCACCGCCTCCATCTACACCGATCAGCTCGAGAAACTAGCCGCCGCCATCCGAGAAAAGCGTCCCCGACGGGCCTCGGTCCACCTGCTGCACGACAACGCGCGCCCCCACGTGGCGAAGGAGACCCAGCAGAAGTTGGCGACGCTCGGCTGGGAGACGGTTGTCCATCCGCCGTATTCCCCGGACCTCGCCCCTCCGACTACCACTTGTTCCGCCCGCTGAAGCACCATTTGGCCGGAAGAAAATTCACCAACTACGACAACCTCAAATCCGACATCGCGGACTTCTTCGAGTCGCAGCCCCCGGAGTTCTGGGCGAAGGGCATCGGCGACATGCCCATTCGATGGGCCACTGTTGTGGATAACTGTGGTGATTATATTGTTGATTAGACTTGTTTTTCAATAAAGTTAAAAAAAATTAAAAATGGTGAAATTTTTGGAGAAGAATTATTGGACAGCCTGGTAGTTTTCGCGGAGAGTAAGACGCTCACTATAGAGAATCCCATTATGCGAATCTGCCTATCACAACCTTCACAAACAGACTTTGTCTTCTCAGAGTGTTTTCTTCATTGAAGTGTGTTTGTGTCTCATATAAGAATGTAACCCGTGAAGGAATATTCCTATGTTTAGCGGAATCAAGGCTGGTATTCCTACGCTTGTTGAGGCTGTAGAATGGTGCGAGCAAAACAACATGAGAATGATACTCGATATTAAAACTGCTGATGAAAAGGTAAGTGGGATATAAAGCTAGCTAGGCTATTGTAGGCCCGTAATGCACCCTTACTTATGAAATAGTGATTTGGTGTCGAGCTGCAATCGTGAGTCCTACAGGCAGAAACGATCTCCTGCCAGAAGTGTCCCTGACTGTCCCGCGGAGTACCTGATGGTGAACGAGGCAGGTCCCTGCCCCTAGGAAGAAGGTCCTGCTTACCTAGCCCCGTTTGCCGTATGAGCTGCCTTACCGTAGTGATGTTGCTCCAGTTGTCCCCTTACCCACCTCCACCGTCAGTACACCTCCCCAGCTGCTACTAATGCCCCTTGTTTAAGAGCTTAAGCCGGGAAGAGAATGGAGGAAACATGTGTACACAACTAGATTAGCGAAGATGTACCCGGAGCCCAATATGTAGTACATATGGCCTCAACCATGTACGATATGGACACGTTCATTTCCTTGCGAACCACATCACACAAGGTAGAATAAGAATGTTTATTATGACCACGAACTCAGCAGAAAATACGGATAATAGGAGAAAAATAGAAGATAGATCTTTCAGGTTGGTTGTTCATCATGTTCCGAGCCCATGAGGGTAAGCAGAAGGATCAGTAGGCCTCGTAGCGATCTCCTGGGGCTTGCCACGCATTGAAGAGCATAATGCGCACGAAGAAGTCCCCACGATTGCCATACGGAATAAGTGAGAGCCTAAGCCTTAGCGGACGATCAATGCGGCCCGCTAGAGTAGAAAGACGCCATAGGCGCCGATCGACTTGCTGACTCATCAATTTTCACACACTGCTAGACCGACCGAGGAAGTTTCATCGGCCCATGGTAGTGGCGCGGACGGGTGGACCATTCCGAGAATTAGCGATCGTGCTCGCCGCGGTTATGCCGGACATCTTACTATACATAAGTAGCGTGTCACGTTGCCAGTCACGGGAAAGGGACTGCTCACACAAATTTGCGTTTGAAGTCGTGAACTAACCGGATTGAAACCCGTTGGTTAGTAACCGACCAAGATTGGATTTGAAACCGTCCATGAAAGGGTTTGGAACCGAGCGCAAAAGGGCGGCCACGCCTCTCGCTGCGCAATAGCAACACGTGCTGCGTTGGGCGTGGCCTCCTTTCGAGCTCGGTTCCAAACCCTTTCATAGTAGGTTACTAATCAACGGGTTTCAAACCGGTTGGTTCACGGTTTCAAACGCAAATTCTCCTAGTAAAGCCAAGGGACGCTCTCAACAGGGCGTTGTATGCCAGCCGAGTTCTCTTTGACGTCAATCATGGGAGATTGCTGGTGAACAATATCGTTGACTGCGGATCGTCCAAGCTTACGATATTTTGATCAGGCGTTAGGGTATGGATGAAGTACCGAGCGTCGGGATTCAGAAGACGTGCCGAAGACGATGTCCAAGTGCGTATGGATTCGGAGATCAGGGAAAAGGAGACCAGTAGAGGGGACGGGGTGGACCATCGAAGGGAAACACTAGGAAGGGGTGGGGAGTGCAGTGGAAGTCCGGAATTCTGAACACATGGCAGAGTCGTCGTATAAAGTGCTTTTAGGGGCCGGATTCATCAACGACTTAAGGCAATTTAACGAAGATAATACAGCCGAAATTAGTGACAGCGCGGCTTATCAGTGAAATATTTCATCATATCGCTTGTTGATGAGCAGCGCTAACAGGATTTCCCGCTGTAATTTCTTTGTCAAATCTCTGTAAGTCGTTGATAAATCCGGTCCCAGACCTAAAAGACGTGCCACAAATCAGAATTTACGCGACATGCGTTGGACTTTCGGAAAACTTTTAAAGGCTTCGTGTAACGAGCACCGCGTGCTTGACTCTCACTCCGTTTCTCATTCGGCACACGGGCAGGGAGGTATTGGAGAGGTAGGGGTGCGGAAGGGGTAGTGAAGATGATTATAGGAATTATAGGGGTATTATTGCCGTCAGACAATTAGCGGCGTTGACGGTCGGCCAGCACTGATTGACTCTTTGTTTATGCAGATCAAGCACTTCGAATTAAAACTCTCGCGATCTGTTTCTAGCCACGTAGAGTGGGTGCTTTGGAAAATAAACCGATGGAGGGTGGACAGGTTTCATAAAAGCATTTTTGCAGATTCTGCCCTACCCTCTGATCATACTATTCTTTATAATAAAACCAGTTTTCTACTATAATCAGAGTAAGAAACCCTTAAGAAATAAAGAGACAGGGCGGGGTTTCTATTCGGGGCTTAGGGCGAAGCCCCTCTCCGATGTTTGGCGTTCGAGACGAATTTTGAAAATCTAGAACTGGTTCGCTGGTTTAGATGCTCGCCTATGTGACGAAGATTATCAAGTCGAAGAACCTCTACTCAAAGGCCATAATTTCGAGTTTTAATCCATTTGTTGCGTTTATGGTTAAGAAAATTGATAAAAACATACTGACCGGTAAGCGTCGTACTTTACTACACCTTTTCAATGCTATGTAACAGTGATTTGCACTATGAAAACATGGAGCTGTAAATGATATTTGCTGAAAATTTTCATAGCGCGTAGCGGCACCATCTCAGCGTTTTCAGGTTTCACAAGTCGTTCTTCCTACTACACTTATGATGATGCGGATAGAAAATTAATAAGGAATAAGCCACCCTTCATGTATATAGATTCCATAATCGACGATTTGATCGATTTAGGTATTCTTGTACACCTACTTAGAATCGTGATCACCTGGTGTTTATCAACAATTTCCAGGTATTCGAACTTTTGTTCTGCCAGAATTTTTAGGCGTCGATATGCTTCTTCTTCACCATCGGAACATCAACAGGTGAGCAGTTGAACATATTACTGACACTTGCGGAGTGAGATGTTCGGGAAAATTTTTCTTGGAAAGCAGAATTTTAATGGCCATGTTTCGTTTTTCAAGCGATGACAAAGTCCCGATGGTGGGATCCCATGGGGGCTACCTTATAACTGGACCTTGCGTCCTACCGCTCGCCCTCGGACGCAAGTCCGTTATGAAGTGACCCCCAGAGTCCTCTGGACAAAAACTACGTCCCAGGCGTCCCCGGGTCAACTCTACGTGTCGCCCATCGGTGAATGATTTGACGCCCAAGCATAGCGTGGGAGTTTAGACGTGGATTACGAGCGGAGCCGCTGAAGCCTCTATGCTTTTGCAACCTTTTTTCTCAATTTTCCAGTGGCAGGACTTGCTATTTCCTGGGGAGAGTATCTGGTAAACTCGTTTATATGTTATGTTGCTTGTGTTTATCCTTTAATAGGAGAGATTTACAAGTGATTGCGGAATGCCCCCCTTGGGATTGCACAGCATACTCCCACGGAGTGGGCCGCGGCTCGTCCGCGGGCGGTCGTTGTCGATCCGGGCGGCAAGCGTTGCACTGGAGCACGTTTTGGCGTCGGATTGCGCGGGAAGACAGCCTTCCGTGCGCTGCGCCGCGGACGGCAGCCGTAACGCGGACGGGAAGTGTGCCACCCCCCTCATCGTCCATCGGCTGCAATCCGCTGACAACGAACGTGGAGGGGCGCGGCGATTGGTCAGGTGAGGAATCCAAGCACGATTTGCGCTTGCTCGCGTTCACTCCCGCGGGAGTAAACCATAGACCTTTCTGTTTGTGTGCATCAAATATTTTCAGCTACCTGGTTGATGACGCCCGAAAACGAGACATTCACGTTATAGCATGGACAGTAAACGATCCATACCAAGCGTCTTTTTTGCGCCTTATAAACGTAAGGTCTTTATTTGCATACTGTCATGCAGTTCGTAGAAAAATGTAGAATTTCTGGTCATGTGCGTCTATGTCTCCGTGAGGGATCTATCTTAGTTGGGAAGGGGTAAACCTGAAGTTACTGTTGTGTCTACACTGTCATACCACTTCACTGCATCACCTAAATTTATTTTACTCAGAGCTGTTGTAGTCAATATCGTGGGACACCAGTTGATGCTCTCGAGCACTTTCAAGAGAGGAAAGAGTTGAGTCAAAACATCATGTGCTCCCTCCAAATAAGATATGTCCTCTCATAACCTTTTTATACTACAGCACAGTGACCAGTTGTGTTGCATTCATGCCCTTATGTGAATTTGGATCTGAAAACAAGATCAATTCCATAAGCAAACTCTGTTTCAGGTTCCATTTCTTACCGATTATCCACAACTTCTAAAAGAAAAACAGTAGTCATTATTCTACAATTTTAATGAGAATCTGTCTGCTAATAAACCTTTTGTGATATTGACTGTTGCTGTGCAAGGAACTTCGGCAGAATTGACGCGATCTGTCTTACAGTCGAAAATTCTACGACAAATATTGTCACTTGACCATGTTACGTCTGACATTAGGGCGACGGAAAAATTTCCCGTCGCTCATTACTGCACTTGCCAAACTTTTGAAAATTCTTCTTGTAGCTCCCATTCAGAACGTGTCTATATAAAGGTCGGCTAGTATTCTACAAATAACTACAATTTTTCTGTCTAAGTGTCTCGCACTTGCGCGTTTCGCGCGGCTTTGCAGCATCCTAGCTTTGACCTATGGAAAGTAGTTTTTGTAAAACATAAAATTCGCCAACATCTAGGACCTGGTGCGTACTTTATCAGCATCAAGCCGGCCGGCCAGTAACGTCATTGGTTTGTGCTGCGCAGTACTTCTGTCTCTCAGGTTGCTCCTCCACAACCGTTCTCATGCCCAACAAGCTAACGTTTCCAGATATTGTTGCCATGTCTTCTGAAGCCGGGTTTCCCCTCACTCGTTTTTTCTTACTGGATCTAATTTCTGGTCTGCCTTTACTGGTCTTCCCCTCTTTGGTCTCCCACCTTCCTGGTCCCAACCCCTGGTCCACTTCATTGCTTTCAGTATTGACCTCCTACTGGTTTTTTCTTACTGGTTTCTCTGTCCTGGTCCCTCCCTCAGGTTGTTCCTTTCCTTCCTGGTCGCTCCTCTGCTCCACCCTAGAGCCCCTTACTGCCCTTCTCCACCACACCCTCAGTGGTCCTAACATGCTCACGGCAGACGTCGGCGACACAATTCAGAATCAGGACGCTTGTTGCGCGACATAGGCGGCTCGTTTTCTGGGTCCAGAAGGTCAGAAGACCTGTCTTTCGAATCCAGAAGCTTAGTCACCGCTGTGTCGAGCATGAAGAGGCTATGCATATAGCAGATTCCTTGTTCCCAGTATGAATTCCCTTACGGCTCCCCTCTTGTTGGTTCCCGTCCTGTTCCCGCCTCCTCGTCCCTTTTTCCAGGTAGATCCCTCCCCCTCGGGATCTTCCTTACTACAATTAAGTAGCCCTCTCAAGCTCACGACCCGACGATGGCGAGCGAACACTCATTGCGCGACATCGGTGTCACATCTTCTAAAACCGGTCTCCCTTGCTGGTAATGGATCTCCTTGCTGATCCTCCTTACTGATCCCCCTTATTGGTAACTCCCTACTGGTCTCCTGCCTGCTTCATTGATCCCACTATCGACCCCCCATCCCGATGCCTCCTCCAGGTCGCTCCCTCCTGGTCGCTGTCGGTTCTCCACCCTCGAAGTCTCCCATCTGCTCTTATCCCTTTAGTGGTCTTCTCGTGCTAATAGCATGAAATCGGCCTCTGAATCTGGACGCTCAGAAATGCGCGTAGGTGCTGTTGCGTTAAGCAGTAAAGGACTACGCTTCCCCTGCTGCAGCAACATTCTATGTTCAATAGCAAATGTTGCCCACGCTGTAGATGATGAGGCGTATCTCACTCAGGTCAGATCACTTGACCGCCATCGCTGGGGATGAAGCGGCGTATCTCACTTAGGTTAGATCACTTGACCGCCATCGCTGGGATGAAGCGGCGTATCTCACTTAAGTGAGATCACTCGGCGGACATACTCTTTTATATATAGGTGGTGATTCCGCTGCGAATACATATGACTGAGAAGAAACTGCAATCACGTTCGACTAGTCCTTTATGAATTCAAGAAGCTCTTCAGCACAAGCGATGTGGTGAGAATTATATGAGACGCGATGGCCCCCTCGAGTACTTCCGGCCACGCAGCAAAAGTGTGGTTCCGCATGTTCAAAAACGACGACTTCGACAGAGACAACTTGCGATCTGCTCGATCTACAGCAGTGAGTGTCAAGTGCCTTCCGATGCTGATTGAAGCGAATCCCCAGCGTGACAGCACCAGTCAACTGGAAGAGAAATTCTCCAGTGCCATCGTGATGCAATAGGTGCTCATCTACATCACCTTGGAAAGACAAAGAGATATGGAGCAGGATACCATATGACCTGAGCGCCCACCCCCATCAAGAGCGAAAAGATACGTGCTTGAACTTCTTGACTTTCCGTCCTACAAAGACTACTGTTATCGCCGAAGGCTACTGCAAGCAAATGGACTGTGTTGCTGCGGCTCTGCGTGGAGAACAGGGCAAAGTTTTTTCTCTAGGAAAAGTTTACTCACACATTGCAAAAAAGAACATCAAAACGTGGGATGACTTGTACCGTCCTGCCCAAAAAGTCGATATCCTAACCAATACCGAGAATTTTTATAGGATGCAATTCCTCAAACTTGCTTCAAATATCTGATTGCTTTAAACCTTAAAATGCTTGCTGGAAGAAACTCCAACCATTTAGCAACTGTATAAAACAATGAGTTGAACATATACACTATAACTCCTTCACCAACGTTTTTGTGGTACAAACTGGGGCTTCGTGCCCTCTTACAACAAAAGAGTAGTTTTACCGTTTCACTTCAAAATGGACATTCTTCTAAGCTAGCCGAAGACTCATGAATTCAAGGCGAACTCGTTAAAAGTGAATTGAGCTTCTTCTATATTGAACTATACATCCCCAATATGGTTAGAAGAGAACCTAATTTTACGTGAAAAATGTATATTTGAGGTAAGTCTGATTTTTCTTTGAAACGGAACCCAGAATCTGCTGTGAATCTGATACACTGAAGAATTTTCAGGTCTTAATTTTCGGCTTTGGAGGCGCAGGTCAAGCCCCGCGAGTCAGCAAAATCTAGACGCGAAACAAACACTAGAAAGCTCTCAGAACAGCAGTATAGTCAACAACAAACGCTAATGAACTCCAAAGGAACTACAGCATAATATAGGAAGCACTAGAAAAGTTCTAACAGAAATACAACATAGTTGTGAAGGAAGCATGTAAATTAGACAGCAGTGAGGAATGATTTCACCAGGAAACCCCTTAATAGGTTCTCACTAGGGCACCACGTTTTCAAAACGGGTACCGTAACAACAATCGCTGCTGAACCATCACGTCTCTGATGCAGGGTTGGCATCATGTTAGCTCCACGGTCATCAATAATGGAGCTACGGGACTACGGAAAGAAAGGATCTCATACTTTTTGCGGATGTTTTGGATGGGAAAATTTGTGAGGACGTGCTATTTGACGATTCGACACAGCTAACCTGTGAGAGTGCTCAAGCAGTGTCACCTAAGAACAGTCTTCACGACGTTTATGGATTATGCTGAAGCCATGCCGAATTACCCTACAAGCAGCTAGCTGACTGCATAAAAACTATGATAAAAAGAAGTTGCATGCGGATTTAGCCTGTTAAGAAGGCAGATCAAATATCTAAATCCTTTGTAAGGAAACGAATAGCAAATGATGCTGAATCAGGTGATCATGTTTTTGCAAAGCCTTCCTTTCGATCAATCATTCTTACTTCTGCTGTTTACACAGAGAGCAGTTCTCGAAACGGTGCAGCAACGGTTTCCTCGGTGGACGTTAAAAACGTCATTGAAGCAGTTTCTTTCCCTTTCCTAGAACTGCTGAGCATATTTTTTTTACTGGGAAGAGACTTTACGATTAGTTTGCTTCTGGAAACTGGAGTAATGTAAGTGAGGTGCTTCCGCAATCATTCATAGTTTCAAGAACACAGAAAATGTGTCTTACTTTTTGGGAGTATAATACAAGATGTAACCATACATGTGTGGTGAACATATTGCTTGAACATCTTGGCTCTACAATGCTCAACGACCTAGTGGACATTCAAAAAGAAGGTGACTGACTCGAAGCAGACCTATCGCCATTTAACCATATTACTTTGCTCCTATGGGTTACAGAATTCGGAGACACTCTTGCAGCTAATTGTTATGATGATCTGTTTAACTTAGCTTGCCGTCGAACACACCGTAGTGAGTTGTGATGATACAACGTGGGCACTCTTGCAGTCCAGCACTAGAGAGCCGCCGAGTTGTAATTCTTCCTAAAATGCTCCATCCAGGTCCTCAAACAGTTTAACTTTTGCCTCTGGCACATGTATATCTATTACCTGCTTTTCTTTAAACAGTGACCTCATATGATTATATTGCTACAGGCATTGACTTCCCTGAAGGTCTCTCCCGCCGACCTCGATCTCTCTGCAACCAGGTCCCATAGGCAATACCCGCCCCTTGTGACCTTATTTTTGCGTATAAAAAAACATGGCTATTCAAGTATCGCGGTCACTCCCTGCCCTACTGATGATCCTTCCGGAGTGATTGTATGTGTTTCGCTTCTTTGCTTTAGCAATTATATCCTGTATAGGGCTTAGAGGTAAAACAGGATATAACTACTACTAAAATCCTCTTCTAAAATGGCTTCTTGCACCGAAAACAACTCCATTCCCTTAGTATGAAACATTTTCATTCCGTCGTTCCGCTACTATATTATAAATTA
The DNA here is from genome assembly GCA_947396885.1 of Heligmosomoides polygyrus polygyrus. Taxonomy (NCBI): domain Eukaryota; kingdom Metazoa; phylum Nematoda; class Chromadorea; order Rhabditida; family Heligmosomidae; genus Heligmosomoides; species Heligmosomoides polygyrus. The sequence goes on along the minus strand of OX377204.1, from coordinate 92,044,635 downwards.
CCATGCAGATAACATATCGCCAGCGCTGAAATAAAGACGTGATGGTCCCGCAACGATTGTTGTTACGGTAGCCGTTTTGAAAGCGTGACACCCTGGTAAGAACGTCTTGTGGAAACCCCTATTTGCCATCGAAAAAAGAGATTGAGCTTCCCTAAACGGGTTGAATAGTCAGGCATTTACAAGAATTCCGAACGTTTAAGTAACTTTCAAAAAACTGTTTTTAGGAGTAGAACTGCACTAGAAGATCATCCATAGTCGTCACGCGTCCTTTAACTAGTCGTTTGCTTTATCTGCGGTTTTTAGGAAATCCTTTGCATGAGTCGCCATGAAATCTGAAACCGAAACCAAAACGTGCGTCAGTAAAGTCACAAGCGTCACGTGCACGTAGGACGCTAAAATGTTCGGTGCTGCTGACCGCATGTTCGGGAATTGTCGCAAGCAGCACGGGAATTGCCAATCAATTTCCTGGTGGAACGCCGATAAGCAGCGCAGTCCTGTAGGACTGCCGTCCGACGTAACACCACGGAATATGATGCGAATATTTCGGGCGAAAGAATATATAAGTCTGCGAAACGGTCGTCGTTATTCTACGGATAGCAATTCTGTGAGCGTTCGGCGCTCAGACGTCGCTGAGGATGGATGCATTCGGGCAGAATTTCATCTCTTACCTAAACGGACCATTACTCGCATGGCAAGTTTTCACCACGATATTGATTGGTGTCGATTTTGTTCAAAAATTTGGCGTAATTATGCTCGAAGACAACGATCGCTTTTATTGATTATCCTAAGCAAGAAGCTGGCCTCGTCCTACGTCCATGATATTTCTTCATTATGAGGTCGATTCGTGTCACAGCATTTCTTCAGACGACACCCTTTATTTTACACTAAATCTCATTTACTAAAGAGAGGTCATTCGCTTACATTCCACCTATTCTTGTGTTTGCATTTGTTCGTCGGTTCACTGTCATCTTTGTTCAATACCACGTATTTGATTTCATCCTCTGTAGCTTTATCAGGTTCACCGAGAAGACCACCAGTTGTCATCTCACCTTACCATGGGCGGTGTCACCTTATTTGACAATTGTTGTACACAGTGTGTGGCACTTAAGTTCCGACAAGCTTAAAGTCAGCTTCTCCGCCGTATCGTATTTTCGTCAGAGTTAGCGATTTGCATTCTTGGAAACCAGAAGCCTCTAAACAGTCATAACCTCAAAATGAACTCGATGTTGCACACAAGTGCGAAGAGCAACTGAAGAGCCGTGATTACTGGAAGTACTCACTCTAGACGTTCGCCAGCTGAAATAATTAGATTTTTCGGGTAGCCGATCAGTCGTGTACCACGATGAGGCCAGGTGCAGTGGTTGATGGTAGCGCCGTCATCTTTAAGCTTGTCAATGCGGTAGACCTTCGCCACTTTCCTAGCATTCTTTGGTAACCGGCATTCTTTGGTATTTATTATTCATTGGACTCGGCAACTTTATCTAGAAGAACCCACCAAGTAAAAATTGAAGGCCAGTACTCCAAGATCTTCAGTTTACAAAGAGCCTAACTTTTCTCCAATGGAGCCTGTTGTTTGGTTGAATAGAGAGGATATCATCGAGCTTCTTTCTAAATGGCCTAGTTCAACGTCGCTGACTCCTGATTTTCTCCCCTCAAGCTCATAACGAAAATCCTTGTTCAGATCCTTTTTCCTTTGCAATACCTTTTTAATCTATTGTATATGAGGGCCGAAGTCCCCCGTAGATAGAAATCTTCGTTTGCCACCCCATCCCTAAAAAGCCGCCTTATCAAAAACCTGAAAACTACAGGCCCGTTAGCATTACTTCTATTTTTTAGAGCTTTTGAAAAGATTGTTAAAAATTATCGTTGCTCACCTCGAAAAGCACAACATTGTTCCGAAGAGCCAACACGGTTTTTGGAGAAGGCGTTCTACCTAGACAGCTCTTTTATCGTCAGTCAATGACTGGACTAAAGCCATTGACGAGGGCAAACAAGTACATGAAATTGACTTTGACTTCTTCAAGGCCTTCGACAAAGTTCCTTCTTGCAAGCTGATAGAAAAACTAGAAGGGTTGGCAATCATCCAAGGCTAATCTGCTGGATTCGTAACTATCTAGAGGGTCGCACGTATCAAGTTAGGATCGGCAATACTTTTTCGTCGGTCTACCAAGTGACCCTGGGGTACCACAAGGTGGTGTACTTTCCTCTCTATTATATCTGTTATACACCTTAGAACTTCCAGGAAGAATACTAGAGTTTGGTGTTCAATGCCAAATGTACGCTGATGATATTAGAATATACAAGACTATTTCAAAATCAGCTGATAGTGAAGCGCTTCAGAACGCTACAGATTATGTTGTGGAATGGTCCAGTAGGATGAAAATGCCCCTTTCAGCTGAGAAGACAGTAGCGCATAGGCAATCGTCAGACCACGGACATGATTTATAAGGTAAACGATTTTTCCCTCAATTGGAAACCACGGAAGTGTAGGATCTAGAATTCTTGATTAATGACAAACTCTGCTTTATAGCCATTATAAAGCTTTGGTTTCAAAGGCAAATCATAGGGTGTATAACCTATTCAAAGCGTCCCGAACAAAAAATCCTCAGATCTTGGTCAAAACCTACAAAATCTATGCGCCTCCAATTCTGGAGGGTGGTACTACTGTTCTGTCGCTATAAAAAAATTCATAGACTTCATTGAAAGTGTTCAGAATAACTTCACTCGTAGAGTCCTTATGCGCTGTACAGGTCTAGGTTACCAGTACATTCCTAATGGAGAAGAACGGCGAAAACAACTTGGACTGCTTAGCCTGCAAAGCAGGAGAGCTAGAAACGATCTTCTGATGCTATTCAAAGTGGTTACAGGTAGAACCGAACTTAACTCAGGTGATATTTTTAACCTAGCACCTTCTAGAAATAGAGGAGGAAATGTTAATCTGAAGGTTCCAGCTACTAGGTCACAGGTTCGTCATGAAAGCTTACCCATAAGAGTACTTCCGTCATTCAACAAATTGCTCAGTTATAACATTCTCTCTCTACCGCTTTCTTCCCTTAAAAAATTGATCTTGTCGCGTCGACACTTGAGGGTTTCCTGATGAACAAGTTATCCTGCACTATTACATGTATTTCTCTTGGCGCTTTTCTACTCCTTCCTATGCCATGTTGTAGTTCCTTTGATGTTACTAGTGAATGTTACTCTATATTCTGGGTTTTTTAGTGTTTTGTTTCGCGTTCAGTTTTTGATTCGCGTGGGCAAGACCTACGTCTCCAAAGATAAAGATAAAGATATTTCCTGCATTAATCGGAGTCCCTCCCTACTTTCCGCAATCTTGTTTCTTTTGTACACATATGAACTTCCAGACTGTCTTACTAATTTAGGGGTAACATGTAAAATGCATGTAGATGATGCTAAGATCTACAAAAGGATTGACAATGAAGCGGATTCAACATCTCTCCAGGTAGCAACCGACTTTATTAGTCGCTGGGCAGAAATATGGGAATTGTCTCTCACAATTGAGAAAACACATCTTCTGATGATCGGCCCTAAAAACCATGCCCAAACTCTGGAATATCGATTTAACGGTCAGGTTTTAACTACAACTGATGAAGTTAGAGATCTCGGTTATATAATAAGAAACGACTTGTGTTTTTCCAAGCATTACAGTCTTTTAGTAAGAAAAGCCAATTATCGCATCTATAACCTCTTTAGCGCGTTGAAATCCGAGCTTCCTAAGGTTTTACGTGGTTTCGGAACCTACGTAAGACCTATAGTGGAGAGTGGGACATCAGTATTCAATTCAACGAAAAAGAAAGATATAAACCTTCTAGAAAGCATCCAAAATAGTTTCACTAGAAAGCTCATGATGAGATTATAGTTCTATTTCAAAAGGTACTCAACGGGCTCGCTAGTGAAGAAAAATCGCTGATTTTGTCATGTTATACAAAATTGTTGCAAATAAGGTTTCCATTTTTTAACAAATTATTGATGGTGCGAATCAGATCAGATTTTTTAACCTATCGCATTCTCAAGGAATTCAACTTGCTGCTGGGCAAGTATGAAGATTTAGAGAAGCTCTCTGCTCAAGCCTGTAGAATGTTTGTGAAAGATTGAACGCCAAACAGTCAAGAAAGATTCCTGTGGTTTGTTACTTACTTGACTTGTGTTCGAGTGGTTGATCTGTGATGGTTTGTTCGATGTTTTTTACACTTTACATGCTAGACAGTTGTCTATGTGTCCGGATGGGATACAGAATAAGTGAAAGTGCGGAAAGACAAGGAAGGTGTGTCTCCAATCGTCCTTCATCCACGGCAGATGTACGTGCCTGCCTAGTGCGTGCAAACTTGGACGACGAAGTTGTGCTGTTTAACACACCACGAAGCAATATGAAATGGTTCCTAGTTCGCAATAGGCTTTACGATGCGTAACGAGAGGCTGCGGCGTTTCTCCGTATGGAAGGAGTGGAGACTGTTTTCAGAAGGGCGTTTTCTACCAAATTCAGTGTTTAACATGTGGCGAGCTATACATATTCAAAACAAGGAGGACACTGTGTGTTTGCATCAGGAAACACCTTCCTGGTAAGCAAAAGCGGAGCTTACTAACCGCACTCGGTTAGGTATTCTTAAGTAAGCAAGAATATTAAGGATGAGAAATAATGCTTACTAAGAATAATGCTTATTCTTAGTAAGCATTCTTACGGACACCACGCTTGCCACTCTCGTTGCAAGATGACTGAAGCTCCAGAGCACACTATTCGTCTATGGCCATACTGCCATTCGACAATAGGAAGAATAAAGCTCCCATCTCATAAGCAAAGGGAAAACTTGACATACCCCTCAATTATGAAGCTTCTGGCTTGACTGTTGTATGGTGATTCTCGTTCCACCACCTCACAAACAATAAGAATCGTAACTCGCAAGAGAAAATCACGTTACTCTCCTCAATGTTCACCTGTTTCTTAAGCTTTCAATAATAATGTACTGTTTCAGATATGGTATCGACACTGAAGCATTAACACGTTACAACTTCATTATCCTTATCTTAATATCACTATCATAATCTCTCCTCCAAAGTCTCTGCATTCCATTTTTGCAGTTGAGAGCTTGTTTTGCTGCGACGTTACGATTCATTGAATTTTGCATCAGTGACAAATATGGAATCGAGAAATACTCAAATCCGTTAAATGTTATGCTTTTCTTCGATTACGTCCCTTTTCTTGTATAGCGCACAAACATGGGCAATCAATCGAGAGGAAGCCCACGGTGGAGGCAATTTTAGTATAAAGTACACTGTATGGTACGTGGAAGTAAGATTGGAGCCAGAAATACTCTATAGACCTTCTGGATTCGAGAACGTGACAGCAGTGGCTTTTCTTTCCTGTTTATTTCGTTGTGTGGGTTCTGAAACCAGCCCTTCTGTGCGCTTAGCATCACTACAGATCTGCACTTGGTAGGTCTCTACTGCTCTATAGAAGTCATGTAGCTAAGCCTTCATTCAGTTCCGTTCTGGAGCATGGCGAGTTCGGTTTACTTAAATGGGATTCACCTTGACACTCTTGGGAATTCGCTAGGACTGGATACTTAAGTCTTTGCCAAGATCAGTGCCTGCTCTTAGGTTTCGAACTCCGTTCAGGACTTTGAAGACGACGAAATTGTTGTGACGACGAGCCGAAATAATTACGTTCAATCATATTAAACCTGCGTGGCAAAGAAGTATCGAATGGGATTTAGACATTCGGACAATTCAGACATGCCCAGGTTTCATGACAGTCAAACATGAAGAATCATGCAGCAGTTGTGTCCTTTCCAGCGAGTTCCACAATCACGTGGAAACCCTCTGGATCTTCACTAAGGAACGTTCTGACGTCGAAACCAAAATGATCCAACTCACAGTTGTACGTTCCAGTTCTTCGTATGTTGGTATCTCTGAGCTCCTCAAGCATCTCAAACTTGGGTAATTAAACCCCTTTAGCAGCGCAGAGTATCCCCCTTGCTGACTGCTCGCCATTATCATCTCGTTTAACTAGCACCGATAGGTTAGCATTTCTAGCACTTCGTCTATTTCTCTAGAGTATCCACTGCAGTCTCGTAAGCACCAGCAATACGATATGCGCAGTTTGGATGCCAGAATTCGATACATCGGCGCAAAGCACTTTAGCGTAGGGGAAGGGGCAGACGAGCTGTAAGAATAGTGGTATGACATTTGTAACGTTCTCTCCAACGAAAAATCTGCATTGCTAAGCAGAATGCTTTTAGACATGTTGAGTGTTCTGAAAGCACATTCGGGTCCTTTTCGACTTTCCCTCCAAAGAAGATTAGGTATTGTACTTCAATTCGCTCCTTCGGCGTATTCGATATGATGTCTTTGAGCTCTATTTTCTCATACCTTCAGCTTTAACAAGCCATTGTGTAGTTTTTTGTGACATCCTTATCTATTTCCACTGTTCTTATCTCAATGCCCGTGTTACACCTAGACTTAAGTTTTTCGTATAGTGCCTCAGCAAATAGGTTTTACTGAAATAGAGCTGCAAAGAAATTTTCTATAATGAGAAGATTTGATGTGAGAATAGTTTAAGAGAGCGCAGAGGCATCATTATCAATATTTTCTCGATAATCTTGTTGTAGGAGCCTAAGCAGGATATTAAAAGTTTGAGAAATTAGCGAGCAAACATAAATTCGGTGGTAATCAATTTCTTTGCGGGATGCATCACGCGCTCTACTTCTGCAAGATATCGTGGAGGCGGTTCAAATGCGCATTTTAACTATACAGGGTGAACCAAAATAACGTAGACAAAATATTTTTGTCATAATTTTAAAACAACCAACAACTTGAAAAAGCGTCAACTAAATTACAACAATACAAACACTAAGATACATTACGCTCAAGTGGTTTCGAAGTGGCCTCCCTTGGAGCGGATGCAGAGGGCCAAACATTTCGCGAAGTTTCGGCCATGGGCCGCAGGTCATCGGGAGACAATCGTTCCCACTCCTGGCGCAAGGATTCCGTCAGGAACTCAAGACTGCGTTGGGGTTTGACGCCGACCCTAGCCTCTAAAATGCCTCACACTGTAGTCGATCGGACTCAAATCCGGAGAATACGGCGGCCATTCCGAAGGCGTGATGAAGTCGGGGAAATTGGCCTTGCACTACGCCTGTGTACTCTTCGCCGTATTCGGGTGGAAGCAGAGTCCTACTGGAACGTCCAGTGGGCATTACCGAAGTGCTACTGGGCCCATGGAAGAACTACGGGATCAAGAATGCCTCGGTAGCACACAACTTTGTCAATTTACACTACTCTAGCCACAAAAACCAGTGGGTCTTGCCGCTGGCGCAGATTCCTGGGTCAAACCATGACCGATTGTGGGTTCTGGCGGTGCTCGACGATAGCAGTGGTGCTCGGAGCCTCTGGAGACCAGACCCTATCATTTTGGCGATTGTGCGCATGCTCCACTGTGAACAGTTTCTCATCCCTAAACGAATTGCATATCCCAACTTGGCGCCGATTCTTTAGAATTCAGAAGAAAAATTACGCATCTTGCAACAATATACAAATTGACTACAAACGAGATCAGTCTTAGTATCTCTGATCTGTTTGAAATTTCTCGAGCGATTGGAATTAATAGAGGACATACATATCGGATAAGACCTGATAAACCTAATACGACTCAGTACAAAAGCTCGTTGCTCAAGAAGCGTAAATCTGTGAAACAGTTTAAACAACGGCCTTTTCATACACAGAAGCTCCCATGCATTCCAGACTCATTTCTCACTGATATTAAGATGAACATTTCTAGTTAGAATAGCAACCTTCTTCACAACCACAGTCATAAACAATTACTAAGTCACATGACTTCACAACTATAATTGAAGGATTTTGTTATATCATTTTGTTAAATCGAAATGCTGGTTACCGTAATCATAACATCTGCATGAGGCTTTTCTGCACGGCTTCTGATATATCTCCATTTTCGAATGGATGAAGATCGACACCTTATATATAAATAAATATTATTGGATCGACGCCTTATATAAATAAATGAATAAATATACCTATATATTATTGGATCTCTTATCACAAGCCAAGAACCATTTGCCATCATATCTTATCATCAACTATGATAATATTACATGGATCTCTTATCAATACCAAGAACTATGCGTCATATCTCCTCAACAACTATGGTTATATTGTGCGGATCTCTTATTCCAAACCAAAAACAATATCAAACTAAGAACTACACCACTACATCAAGCCAGCAACTACGCGAAGCCAAGATTCTATGCATAACTTCGTCACCATGTATACCGTCAATTGTAATTGGCACAATAAATGTAAATGAATCCGTTCCCAGCCACGACCTGCGGCCCATCGCAAAAAACTTCATGAGACGTTTGGCGGCCCTCTACATCCGCTCCAAGGGAGGCCACTTCGAAACCACCTAAACATGATGTGCCCTAGTGTTTGTATTGTTATAATTTAGTTGGCGTTTTCTCGAATTGTTGGTTGTTTTATAAATATGACAAAAATCTTGTCCACTTTATTTTGGTTCACCCTGTGAAATGACTTACGGCGGTCAGAATAGACTAAGGACTCAACTCCCTAGACAAATCTGGTACAAGTTCACTTAACCCGGAATGAGTGTGGCTATGACCTGAGCAGAAAATCCGAACCAGTAACCTTGAGTTAGTCGGCGGCTCCTCCGACTACGCTAATCCACCCATTGAAGCAGACACTTATTGACAAAAAAAAAACAAGAATTACTCTAGCAGAAGACGAGTTAGACGACGAGCACAATCATCCCAGCGACTGAGAAAAATAAGCTTTTGCAATTAATTTATTGTTTGAAATATTAAAGAAGTAGAAAAATTCAAATCTAGACATGACGTAGTTTTACCCACATCACTCCACCATGTCACATAGATTGCGCATTGCGTCGCTTCTACAGGCAGCAATAACAATGGCCTTCTTGACCTCACAAAATCTCATTGACCTCACTTTCCAGGTACCTCTTCGTCCTCGTGTGTCTCGTTGTGTTGACCAGATGCCGCCTCGTCACGGTTGTTCTCTGTTGGGTTCCACTGATTCTCACAGTGTGCTACCTTATCTTTAGTAACTCCCTCACCAATAACTCACAGGTCCTTTTTATTTACTCAAATTTTAAAATTTCAATTTTTGGTTGAAATTCATTTTGGATAAGATCGCTTCTTTATTACAAAGCTGCTGTTTCTTTTGTCGCTCCATTTGCAGTAGTGAAGGCAATTCAGATAAAGAAATTCTTCCATGGCGTTAACGTGGGTGAGGATATCAGTACAACAATGGACGCTCCAGAAAACAGTCTTGCAGCTCTCGAACTTGTAAGTTCTTTGCGTCGTGTTCTACTCAGGTGTTTCACGAATGTTCTTCATTTCCTTTGTGCACAGCGGAAAACTTCAGTAGATTTTTTACACGCTCTCTTACCCTTCACATCCTTCGAGACGGGGTTAAAACTTGGTTCAAGCACTGGGTCATCTGTCGTTTTTTTTATACAACACTAGTACGGAAAAACTTTGAAGCATGTGTTAGGAAAAGGCCTGCAGTTAAATCAAAGAATGGTCCACATAAATTCTTCTGAATTGGGGTGAATTATCATTATTACTATTATTATTATTATTATTTATTACGGTGTTTAAGACACACGTCACAGAAACGAACAAACAAACAATCATCAAAATGAACACAAACACCATTAGGGATATGACCGTCATTAACCATTTCTTCATTAAAAAAACGTTCGAAGGAGCCATAGCCCTTTTCAGTTAATTCAAAATTGTGTTTCAGAGCTAGTTGTGAGGAGGCAGCCTTGCACGTGAAAGCTGAAGACCTTACGGTTCTTATCCTTGTGGCTCTTTCAACTGATAAAAATATGGCACTGGAAATAAAAATTTTCCACCTTCTTTTGTATCATTTTCACGTCAAGCTGAACGCTTGTCTAATCAAAGTTGACGCTTTTTATTGATACTGAACCTCTCCCAAATGAAAGAAAGCTTTTTCGTCGCTAAAATAGAGGCTCATCACAACGGCTAGGATAATACAGCTGTAGATGTAGACGATGCGGCCATTAAAAACTCATATTCTCACACCTCTATTTCAAGAAGGCAGCATTTATTATGCTATAGATTAGCAACTAAATAAAAATCACGGCGATTTTGTCGAGTGCATGGCGCGATCTCTTCTTTCAGGTTAATGCTAAACAATTTGTGGCTTGCCGCATTTTAAATTTTAAATTTTTCTTTCTTCTTTGAAGAATATTTTTATAAAGAAAACGCTAGGGAGAGGTGAATTATGAAAATGATCTAAGAAAGTCATACTGAATTTTCCTTTAACAAAATTTTTTTTAGTGTTTAGTTTTACTCGGAAAACGCTAATTTTGACTTCGATTGTGTTTATTTTAATTTCAGACGCGTCACGTTTGCTGAAAAGAGTGTTCAGCTTGATCTGAAAAGTGTGAAGTGTGATTTGAGAGGTGTCCAGTTTGCCCAGAAATGGTATCAATTTCATTGCTTTGCAAAAACATAATATTTGTTTCGACCACGCCCTTCAAAGGTTCTGTTTTCCTGTTTTCAGTCCTAAATGTAAGCGAGAAGTAGCTAGACTTGTGTCAGTGCAAAACAGCTTCACAAGGAAGCTTTGGATAAGAATTTATGAATATACTTACAACACCATACATTCAGCATCACAGAGAGATAAGATCTTTATCATACGTACTCTCGCTTATCGTAGAAGAAGGTATGATTTATTAATGATTTATACGTTGATAAATGGTACGCCTTTCTCACCACGAGTTCTACTTGGTCTCCCCTTCTAAGGACTAGTTTATACTTGCGCCGCTACGCGGCGCGGCACCACGATATATCGATTTTTCGCGCCGCCCGGTCGATATCCATCCCGACTATCGTGCTGCAAGGGGCGGCCAATGAAAAATCCAAGTTCCCACAGCGAAAAGCGATGTAAGATCCTCACTTTCACTAAACCTGCAGGAGTTGAATTTCTGAAGCTTTCAAAGAAAAATAACCTACCAAACAATCTAAGACAATTCAAAAAACTAGCTGACAGGTATCTCCAGGAAACTTTATAGATAGTTTGCTCTTGCTTTTGGGGTTTTGCTTTGTTGTATAAACTAAATTCACTTATTGAGTCTACCGTTGTTGTGTGTTGAGTTGTAATTGGTATAATTGTATTTTTTATTTGCATCGCGTGGCTGTCCACGTACATAATAAATAAATGAATAAATAAAGAACTATGCAATTTTAGCTGTTGTGGTAGAACAGAGATGTTGACGGGTGAGTGTTTCTTTATGACTAAGAGTGTAACTGCTTCTGGCTTTATATAGCCGTCATGCACTAACGCTTTTTTTCAAAGTCGCCTAAAATACTATCAATTCTAGGAGGTCAGTGGGCATGTCGCCTGTTTCGTTTACACTTTGAAAGTTTTAAAAGAATCGCTGACGAAATCTCAATTTTATTGTCAAGCAACAATGTTTTAACACATTTGCTTAAGCCTAGAGCGGCTGGTAGAGGCTATATGTTGTTACAGGATGTTTTGTTGCGATCGGAACTCTTGCGTCATGCGGGACTCGAACCCGCACCTTCTGCGTTCTAGGCAGCGATGCTACACAGTGCACCACCGGCGCTGCTTGACCGTACATAACATCTGCGATATCATCGAGGACCGTCGACACCCAACCGTTCAACATATAGCCTCTCTACCAGCCGCTCCAGGCACAAACAGTTAAGTTGGCATCAAGCCCAGTACTTCTAACAGACTTCGTTCTGGATCAGGACAAGGATCTCGCTAAAGACATCTTCTTTCTCTTCCAATGGGAAAGCAGCGCTACTGGTGTAATTGCTCGATCTACACAAGTCCTCTTACGGTGCCCAATTCTACGTGACAGCGACTTGCTACAACGACTTGACCTGACTTGGCCTCTATTGTGGTTGTTTAATTCTTTTACAACATTACTTCGCGTAAATGATTAAATAAATAAGCAAATGTCCTAAAACATTGTT